>JARFJB010000260.1:102500-205000 GCA_036346205.1 Vesta saturnalis | reverse complement strand
CTGGGTATTCTTCATATAAAACGTAAATAATAAAAACTTAAAAAATCATTTAATTACTAAAATAGTATAGAAGTGTTATATATTTTTGAAAGCACAAAAGAATGTCATTTAAAAATGGGATAGCCAAGTATGTTTTCCATATAAAAAGTTACAACTTTTATGTCATATCTTTTTAAATTAAGGAGGTATTAAAAATCTGAATGCACTAACGGATTCTACTTAAAAAAGTGTCTTAAGAATGTTTTTACGGTTTGTCGATACATTTAGAAATAAAAAAGTTATTCAAGTTATTAATTTTTTCAATTTTGGCTAATTACGCAATAACGGTCAGAGATATCTCGATTATGACTATTGAATCTTAATTAACACAAAAATCGAGCACAAGGGCCCCATATTACTATTTGTCTATCTGTAATAGAAAGGGTACACATCGAAAATAAACCACCCTACACTTGTAGGTTGAAAGTTAAAAATAAATATCTCGCTTACCTTTCAAAGCAAATTTCGCTCCCTTTCAAATAAAGTAAGAATATGTGTATGTTTTACCAGAAATACGAGGAATGTTTTCAATTTCCGGAAAAACCGGAAGTTGTGTTTTCATCAGGATAATATCATTTCATTAGCGCAAATGATCAAAGTTTATTTCCAAAATCCCAAGTTTGTAACCAAAATAGTTAGAAAGTTGTAACAATATCATTATTAAATATTTGAAAATTCATATCTCCTATACTAGTAGCTTTAGAAGAAGTAGGGTAGTTGCATTCATAGAAATGGCTGGTTGTTAATAATTCGATATATAGAACAAACGGATTGAGTAATTCGGAATGGGTTGACGCAATCAAAATGACTTGCAACGTTGGCATAGTCAGAGCCGTGCCTGGTCGCTAAACTACGTTTCCTATATGAATTCATGACCGGGATCGTCAATTCGAATAGTGTGCGGAAATTTCTGTACCCTATCCGAGTTGATGATTTCGCAAAGCGTGCAATGATTTACGCGGGGTCTTACCATTATAAAACTTAAGTGATATTTATTATCACTATAAACAACAAACAGTAACGTTGCAGTTATCTAAACCTTCGAAAAAACACTGCAATCAGTAAACAATCTTCTGGCAGTGTAGGATTATGTTGGGACATATACAATGGTAAACAAATGGGTCTGTTCTTGGTTAATCATCATTGGACTAGATTATAGACTGCTAGTACCTTGAGACGAGCAATGTATTACTTTTAAAGATTACTTGTTAGATAAGACTTTTAATATGTCCATGAATGTAGATTTGACGCAATTTGATAGTAATTGCAAATTAATAAACAGTACATATCAAAAAGAAGCGGAAGAGTATGAATACGAAACAAAGTCTGTATGGAATTTCCGGAAAAACATACATCTGAATGGATACAAAACTTAACGAAAACAAATTTCATTGTGTTAAAAAACTATAAAGATCCAATTAAATATTATTTATTTAGAAAACGCTATATATGTCAGCACGGATCAAAAAATAAAGTATTAAATAAGAATGCGGGAAACGAGATAAAAAATGCAAAGTCCGAATAGACATCGTAGTTCGACACAATACCACGAATACTAGACGTATTGATAATTTAATGCGGTTAGGATTAAATACCACCACCAAGGTAAGTATTCATTTAAAATAAATTATTCGGTGCATTGCCACATAGTTATACTGTTATAATTACTTAATTTAAAAAAATTCACTATATGTACCTAATTTAAAATATTTACTTTAAATTAATATACATCGTTACAATAATAAAAACATGTTCAAAAGGTGCGAATTCTTATAGGATTCTAATTTCAACCAACTTCAAAACTGTAACTAATTATGCATATATATATATATATATATATATATATATATATATATATATATATATATATATATATATCAGGGTTTTCCACGGTAGGCGTTCGTTAGAAGTTTATGTGTTAGAAACAATTTAGAAATCGGAATTTTTGGACTTAAGGGTTATTTAAGATTCTATTTCATTCAAATTGGCGGTCATGTGGAACATTTGTAATGATTCATTTTATCTTTTTTATCACTTTTCTTCTAGTTATGTTCAAATAATTGTTTTATGTTTTTCATTTGTTATTATGCTCTCAATTTTGTTATCTTCTTGTTTTATTTCATTGTTTTAATAAAATAGAATTTGTGTAGTTTGAATTAAGTTCATTTTATTTTTGAAAAACATTTCAGTTCCTGTCAAAAATCACATTAAAGTAGAAAATATTAATTAACAAGAAAATTGTCGATAATAGGTATGGGTAATGTTATGGCCAAACGATGCATAACTAAATGCTGCATCTATTCATCCAATAATATACAGGGTGTCACATTTGAATTAACAAAGTTTTTCAACTTTGAAGATTGTTTAATAGTTCATCAAATTTTGAACACCATGTATGCAATAAATCAATTGTCAATGAGTATTTCAAAAGTATAGTTCTTATGCTTCTGTCTACTCCAGAAGCACTTTCCATCAGTCAAAAATAAGTAAGACAAGCAGTGTTGAAAATAGGGTTACATCTTTCAAAATTTTGAAAAATCAAGATATCTAACAAACAGTTGAAAAAAGGATAGGAAACCCTTATAAGACTTATCCTAAAATTTTGTCAAGAATCCAAAAATAAAATAATATACAGGATGTTCCATTTAAAATTAGGAAGTTAGTGGCGACTTCCGGTATAAACGGAAGTAATATGACCTTGAAAATATTTTAGAATGAAATAGAATCTTAAATAACCCTTACGTCCAAAAAATTCAGATTTCTAAATTGTTTCTAACACATAAACTTCTAACGAACGCCTACCGTTGAAAACTGTATATATATATATATATATATATATATATATATATATATATATATATATATATATATATATATACTATATATATATATATATATATATATATATATATATATATATATATATATATATAATATAATATGTATTGACTTTAACAGTTGATTAAATGAAAATGGCCTTTTACATAGTAAATTGAAGATTGAACTTTACACCTTACATACACTGTGTCTCTTGAATTTCTGGACATAGGGAATTCCCATGTTAAAATAAACTATTGTAAATATTGGCTCACCTAATTATTTTACAGTAAAATGTCAAATGTAAAGCTTCTTAAGGAAAAAAGGCTGCTTCTTATGTTACAATTGCATTTACATTTGGTTCATCCGTTTTCGAGAAAATTAGGAAAAACTTAAGTCCAGAAATTCAAGAGACACAGTGTAGATGGGATGGTGATTCTCTATCTTTTCATTATTATTATATCTTAAATTATCTAAAAAAAATTACTATAAAAATGACTCCTTATATCTTAATATCGAAATTTAGTACTTTTTACTAGCACAGAAAATCAGTGGATTACTGTTGGGCAAGCTGCTTTGATGGTTCCGAAACGCGAAAGGTTCCAAAGGAAGGTTATGCTTTCTGTATGGTGGAATTTGAAGGGGTTATTCACTTTGAGTTGATTCCTGCTGGACAGTCGGTGTTACCCTAGATTGGTGAACAGAGGACGGGCAATTCTGCAACAAGACAACGCCAGCTGAAGCTCAACAAAAAATTAGGGAATTGAATTTGGAGCTTCTTCCTCATCCAGTTTATAGCCCGGACCTTGCGCCTTCCAATCATCACTTATTCCGATCAATGGCGCACCTCCTTCGTGGACGGTATTTTACAAGTGTTGAGGAAGTTGAAGCTGCATGCCGAGAATTCTATAATTCCAAAGATGCTACATGGTACCGTCGTGACATTGAAGATCTTGCAGAAAGATGGCGAAAGATATTACTTTACAATGGTTTATACTTTAGTGAATAAAAGTTTTCATTTGTTATTTTATCATTAAATAAAGTCTTGCATAAAAATTTATTTGTCAAAACTCTTGATAATTTATCAAAATTTTTGCTTAAAATTTATTTAAATAAATAAGAAATTAAAAGAACTTTCGAATTATGTTAATATTTTGTTTAAATCTTGATAAAATATCACCCAAACGAAATATTATGTATACAGGGTGTTCCAGTTTTTTGTAGCATAGGTTGCCAAACGCTTAGTTTTGGAGATGCAAGGTTTCAAAGTTTTAATTTTTTTTCAGTTCTTTTAATTTATCTTCAAAACTATTTAAAATAATAAATCCAAATTTAGTACACATATTACACTCCTTAAATTGAATATTAAGAGTAGTTTAACGTTTATCAATATCTACAGGGTAGTAAATTTTCTGAGGTGGTACACCCTTTATCCCCGAACTTTTCATGACGCCTCTAACTCTTAAAACCAAAAATTTAGATTGCCCATTTGATTTAGGAACTTTTTGTCTTCTGCTTTTTTTCGAAAAATAAATAGTTTTTGAGATAAATTAGCTGTAATCCATGAACAGCTTCCAAATGGTAAGTAAAGACTGTCTGATGCTCCCGCAAAAAATAGTGTGCCATGAAAAGGACAATAAAAAAAAAGAATCAAATTATGTCAAATCTCATGTTTTATTTTAAATACGACTTGTACATAAGAAAGAATGTAATTTATTTACATATTTTATTGTGTTAATTTTTATTGCAAAAGTGATCTTTTAAAATGCCATTTTTGTTTTCTAATCTAATATTTATGTAAATGTATTTGTAAATGGAAGTTCAGCAGCAGCAGCACGTGAAGATTTCCTTTTAGAAGAGCTCCGCATCCTTTAGTATTGTAAGAGTTCACCTACGAATTATAAGTCAGGAGTTAAATAATGTCCATGGTCGTCAGAATAATAATCATAGGCAGCAAAGAAATATTGCACGACGAATTTTGCGTGAATTCGACAGAGATCCCACAACTAAAACAACAAAATGCGTGTAATGAAAGAAGACAATTTTTAGTTAATATTCCACGTGTGAATTATGTATTCAATAAAATGGTTCACATTTTGAACAGTGTCTTTAAACTTATTTATTATTACGATAGCGTTTTTGTTTAGGTTAACTTTATTTGTTTAATTTATTTGTTTCGTTCGTTTAGTTCTTGTTAAAATCTTAAATAGAAATTCTTTCCAATTTTTTCTAATAAATACGTATTTTTTTAATATTTATTTTGTTGTTTTACTTTTATTTTCCTTTATTTAATTCAACTGAAAAGTTAGGAAAAAATCAGTGGAGTACTACTTTTTATTAAGAGATAAAAAAACGTGAGAATTTACATAATTTGATTATTTTTTTTATTGTTCTTTTCATGGCACACTAATTTTTTGCGGGAGCATCAGACGTTCTTTACTTACCATTTGGAAGCTTTTCATGGATTACAGCTCATTTATCTCAAAAACTATGCATTTTTCAAAAAAAAAGCAGAAGATAAAAAAGTTCCTAAATCAAAGGGGCAATCTAAAGTTTTTAAGAGTTAGAGGCGTCATGAAAAAGTTCGGGGGGGATAAAGGATGTACCACCCCAGAAAATGTACTACCCTGTAGATATTGAGTAATGTGTATACTAAATTTGGATTTATTATTCTAAATAGTTTTGAAGATAAATTAAAAGAACTGCAAAAAAATTAAAACTTTGAAACCCTGTATCTCCAAAACTAAGCGTTTGGCAGCCTATGTTTATATGAACTTTTTGTCTTAATTTTGAAAGCTCTATCACTATTAAAGTTCTGCTACAAAAACTGGAACACCCTGTATATACGCTAGAATTTCTTAGGTCTTGAAATAAAAAAAGATAAATTAGATAATAGGAAAGCATTCTCACAATGTAGAGGTTGCTGAAAGCTTTTTTACGAACTAATAACGGAATCGATCAAGTTATATTTATAAATTATTTAAAAAATGGATATGGGCCTACTGAAAGTCCAGTTTTTCACGAAAATAAATTATTTGTTGATGCGAATGAGATCGACATTATCAAAACCTTGGCAAACGGACACATTAATTCCACTGATGGGCATGTATACCATCTGTATGAAAAATGGAGGTAAGCCTTTTTCATTATATTATTAATATTATTATACAGGGTAGATATAAAATAAATTACCAACAAATTTTTTGGACATAAAAATTAATTTAAAATTGATTACTTTTCATAAAAATTGTTGAGGTTTTGGTTTTTTAATTATTTTAGCCATGTAAAATGTAGATAATAATGATTTTGTTATCAATAGTAATTATTTCAAATAATTATTATAGAAGAAGCTATTAAATTCTATATGAAAATCAGTTTGGTTTATTTTAGGGTATTTGATTAATAACAGTATTATACTCAGGCCACTGAAAGTCGCGAACTATGATACTTGCTTGGTAAAAGGAAGAGAAAACTGTCACAAACTTATAAGAATTCATCGGTAGTCTAAGGATATTTGCGAAGACAATTTAATGTTTTAATGTGTTAATTCCCACTGGGTTTCTGGTACATATTCCATTCACATATTTTACAAAAAATCTGTTGTGTTTAAGATTCTGTGGACGTAACTTAATATATTTTCTTAACATTTCAACAAAATTCGCATTTTCAATGTCCCCAGTGGTAATTGCAAACTGCCGTATAACTATTGTCTTTGAAGGTGGGATATCAACACGAAAATGGCTTCCTTCATCTATAATATTTTCAACTGAAAGAAATGTTAATTCTGCTTTTCTGCATGCTCCTGCAATTCCAATAATCATTACAACCTTAGCCATTAAGTATTCTTTGTCATCAGTTTCTTAAAAAAATTTGGCAAAATCTTCTTTGGTAAAAACTTTTGACTTTTTAGCACTGTAGCCGTACGATTGCCTTTTAATATATGCTATCAAATTTGTATATTTTTTAATATCAATATTTTTTTTTAGATTTAGTTCGGATCTTAACATTGAGTAAAGTGTCCGTAATGTGGAAACTTTTAGATCTTTCTTACCCTCAAAATATGCAAGTAAGACTTTCTCATTAATATGATTTATTTTATTCTCATCACACCATGTAATTAATCTTTCGTAAGCCAAATCATAAACTGCCTTTAACTTTTTGGGAATTATTGAAAATAGAGCATTACCTGCTGCCTTCAATATCCCTTGGCAGCTCTTTAACCCATTACCGCCGACCGTACTCAAATGGGAACGCTAGTTAAAAGCCTCTAGCGTTAAAAATAATGCAACTGTGACAATATTTTTATCTACATTCTATGTACACGTGCTAGACAATGCGTTATAGACTTTAGTTCCAACAAAACCTCTTTAGTACTGATCTTGCCGCTGACGAAATCACATCGTTTATTTTTCTAACGGCTCCAGAAAGTGTTTATTATAATTATATTGTATAAATAATTGTTGTGTTATTTTTTTATTCATAAATAATATTGATAAACTATACAAATACCGTAAGTATAAACAAATTTACTATAATTTAATTTTTCTACGTGTTACAGTTGTTTATTTATTGCCGTTCTCAAATGGGGACGATAGGTAAAAGCGTATAAGTAACATCTGTTGTCTTTCTTTTTAGAACGTAATACTAATAAGTATGGATCCAAAGACTTTCTATGGAAGAAGAGAGTATAGTAGATTAGAGCACGCTGTACAAGATATTATTAGTCAAGAATCTAGTGAAGATGAAGATTTGGAGATTTGCATTTTACCACCACCCGTAGACGAGTTAACAGATTCAGAAGAATTTGATGATGATATTTTACTTGATGTTGATGACATTCCAGTTGATATTCCTGGTTCTGTTGAAATTGCTAGTGAGCATGAGCATGAAGAAGATAAAGAAAATTCAAGACCATCAGAAAAACCCGGTGTCAATGATTCACCTTCATATGGAGGCTTTAAAATTACAAAGTGGTCGAAAAGACATCCAAAGTATAACAAATTTGGAACCAATGGTAATTGTTTTACCACTGAATTCGAAGGTGAAAAAATTGATTTACAAAACTTATCACCTCGCAAGATTTTTGAAAAACTGTTAATGGATGATATTGTAAAGTATATATGTGAGCAATCTATTATATACGCTCGGCAAAAGAATAACCATACGTTTTCTATCACTGATACAGAATTGAGGAGATTTATTGCAATTTTGATGTTGACAGGATATCATACACTGCCACAAGAGAGGATGTATTGGTCTTTAGACGAAGACCTAGGCCTAGCCTGTGTTTACAACATCATGCCAAGAGACCGCTACCTTGAAATAAAGAAATTCTTACATCTTGCTGACAATACCGGAATTGCAAATTCGCGTGATAGAATGTATAAAGTTAGGCCACTTATGAATATGCTTATCAAAGAATTTTGCCAGTGGGGCTTTTTTCACAAAGATCTCTCAATAGATGAATCTATGGTCAAATATTTTGGCCGACATTCATCAAACCAGTTTATAAAAGGTAAACCAGTGAGATTCGGTTATAAGAATTGGGTGATAAGCAGCTCTACCGGATTTTGTTATGCTTTTGATGTGTATTGTGGCAAACCAACAACAGAAACAAAGCAACAAAACATTATACCAGTAGGTGCGCGAGTAGTACTTGATTTGTTAGATCATATACCGAATCCTTCAAACCACGCAGTATATTTTGATAACTATTTTACAACATACTCGCTGATGGTTTTTTTGGCAAATAAGAAAATAAGGGCAACAGGCACCGTTCGGGAAAACAGAATTCAACAGTGCTCCGTTATGAAATCTAAAGAGATGAAGAAAATGGAAAGGAGAACTTATGACTACAGGTTTGATGTGACAAATAAAATATTATGTGTTAGATGGAAAGACAATAATGTATGTACTATTCTTACAAACCACGACTTTATTGAACCTCTACAGCACGTCAAACGATGGTCAAAATCAGAAAAGGCTAAAGTAAATATAGAACAACCTGCATTATTCGCGTCTTATAACGGGGGTATGGGCGGTGTGGACAGCCTTGATCAATGTATATCGTTGTACAGAATTGCCATAAGGTGGAAAAAATGGTGGTGTTACTAACATATATGCTGGATATGACCGTTACCAATGCATGGAAACTGCACCAAATGACAGCAAATGAAAAATTACCTCAATTAGATTTTCGCCGTCATATTGTGAGAAGCTATTTCAAGGATAAAGTGTCTGTAAAAGCTAATAGACGCAGAAATCCTTAAAGTTCGATAGACATTAGTGAAGGATATCACTTTCCAGAAAAATTAGACAGGCAATTGAAGTGTTGTGTTTGTCATATGAAAGCTAGGTGGTCGTGCAAAAAATGTAAAAAGACAATGTGCATTGACAAGGGATGCTTTGAACAATATCATTTATCCGCCTAGCGTCCTCATTTGAGGACGGCCTTTTTTTCAAAATTGGGTGAATTTTTTTTTTAAATTTTGACTATATTTCGTAAAATATGTTATAATCTATCCCTTATATTAAAATAAAACAGTTTTGATGCGTAATTATTTCTTAGGCGTTAATGAGTTAAACAACTCATTTTGTAAAAGTAAAACTAAAAACCATGCGTTATTTGCAAAATGTCAAACTGACATGAAGTGATAGCCGCAAGGAGACTAGATTTATTTTTTCACAATCTTTATCAATTATATTTTATGTTATATATTACTTTATTCAAAATTAGAAAAAATATTGTATGTAATACGTTACGAAATGCAATTTTGCGTAACTTATGAGCTTTAATAATCTCACGCGTTACAAAAAAATAGGCATTTCGTAACTGAATACATGAATAGCTATTATGATTATATTTCTATTTTTTCCAGTATAAACTGCCCGTAGAAAATTTTTAGAATATCCGTAATGGGGAAAATGTAATCATCATAGGGGTGAATTTTTTTCTGACACAGCATCCTTATTTTTAAAGTAGCTGTTAGATGAATTTCTCATGTTTCATGTACCTTGTGTGTAATTTTATATTTAATCTGTATAAATAATAAATAAACACAACTAATTACTGGACTTTTTACTAGAAAGAACAATTCTGGAAACCATCAAATAGGCTCTAATATCGATAAAATAATGAATAAAACAAAAAAATATCAAAACTAGGGAATTTGAATTTAGGTTCCTGAGGAACCTTTATGTATAAGCGTAATAACTCCTTTAATGGAAAAAAGTCATAGTCATAGTTACTGTTACATTTTTAATAGGAGCCAGTAAAGTAGGTGGCTGAACGAAATGTCTAACGAAAAGTCTGAAAATTCAGAATTGCTGCTATGTGCGTTTCATGTTCGTCAATCAGTTTGGAAATGGCTCTGGTCTGCAAAAAGTAAAGTTGAAAATAAACATAGAAGGAAACTAATGTTTTTATTTCGTGAAATTTTATACGAAAACGATATTCAAAGTTGTGAAGAACATAAATGCAGCAAAAGAAAATAACGTTGTTAAACAACATAGAAATATTCAGATATATTTTGAAACCCTAATTAGTAGAAAAAAATACGGCTTCAATTACAATTTTAAAGGATGTAGTTTTAAATCGATGCAAAGCATATAACCAATTAGCACTGTCGTAACCCAGCCGTACCCTATCATGAAACGTGTAATTTGTACTTGTTCGCACTAATGCAAATTCAAGAGACAAAACAATAGCTAAAGTATGCATCTTAATTCGACTGATAAGATGCTATGATTAATTGCTTAATTGATGTCACTGAGAATGACGCTACGTCGGCTAATGTTAGGCTTACTCCAATTAATAGCTTAGATCTCCCTTACTGGCCTTGATTAAATAATCAGGGTTGATTTACAAATCTGATCTAGAACTCGCAAAATTCTAACCTGATAAAAAAAACAGTGATCGTCTAGGGACAAATAACCTACGTTGTGTAATGCGCAGGAGATAGGGTCGGATAAGGTTAATTTGTTGCATAAGGTGGCAGGTAATTAAATGAAACAAAACTGTAATTGAGATAAACGAGTTGCGCTACCTGGTGATTCGCTCGTCATCCTATTTACATCGGGAGAAAAAGAATCACCAAGAAAACTCCCTTTATTCCGATAATAATCACACAAAGAAAAACAAAGATCAGATAACACAAGTAATCAAAGCAATCAAAGGATTAAACATGTATCAACTCTACTCTATCGGTATTAAAGGCGTACAAAGTCTATCACATTGCCTAAAACGACGTTTAGTCACAAATAAACATAAAATCAGGTCTATAAATGGTATTCAAATTAAAGCAAAAATAAACAAGTAATAAATAACAAACAGGGGATCCCTTTTGGAACCAATTCCTGTCTGCTTTTAGTTAAATAATTACATATTAAGCATTATACAGGGTGTGGGACAACCGGACGTAAACAGAACACAAAAAAAACAAAGGACATCATTAAATCAAGTTAAAAAGGCGTACCTTACAACATTTAAATATTCCCAAAATAAAATGCAAGGCAATTTCAATAACTACACATAAAGGCAATAAATATAAACAGTGTAATCGTATCCACAATAAAAGATCGTCAATCAATCTAAAAAAGGAAAAGGAAAAGTGTAATCCCGATCATGTGTCCCTTTTGTTTAACCAATCAGGACGGTTATTAACAACAAAATACATTAAGCACTCTAGTAATACATATTACAAATTCAACCTACATAAAAAAATAACAACAGAAAATTAAACAGGTTACAGATTATTTAAGTAGACACAAATGAAAGAGGGCAAGTACGTTACACATACAAAATTGTGGATACGAGCACAATAAATGATACACATGTACAGTAACAATGAATGATATAAGGGATTACACAGAAAAAAACCATTCGAAGTATAACCTCTGACATAAAGTCCTGCAACACCCATGCACCCACATGATTAGTACGTATTATTACAAATGCAAGATAATAACGCTCTCAATTCCTCTTAGGCATAAAACAAAACACAAAAATATAGACATATAGGCATATAACGGTAACAAACGGGACGTTTGTATAGATATAGATCATTTGGATCAGCTTTTCTGATTTTATACCTATGATCGTTTGTGGTTTTATCATTATAAATACAGGTTGGAATCATCAATACACAAAATAGAACACAAAAAAAGAAAAGAGAGCGTGCTTCGCTATGTTTGCGCAAATACAATGAACACAACAGTTTTGCAGGTCCGGGCCTCAGTTTGGCTTGAACAATTTAAATGAGCAGGTAAATGACCTTTTCTGTGTAATTTCCCAAACCGTAAAATCTTGTCTTTTACTTACATTATCAATGCAGGTTATCCTTTTAAGCTTTCACCAGCACAAATGTTTAAATACTCGGATTTATCGATTAACACAAAACGACGAAAAGAAGATCTAATTTAAACAAACACGAATCGATCTCAAATCTACTCCCGCACGCTTTGAAAATTCTAATCAGACTCTCCTTTCTAAACACAACAAACCGTTTTTATTCCATCGCTCACCCACTATTTTCTATATCAACTAACAAAAGCAATAAAACTATTTCGTGTGAACGCTTTTGACTTTAATTATATAAAGAAACATTATTTCTAATTAACATGTGCAATCAGCCGTAGAAACCCTGTATTTCAAATATCACATTTCAATCCCTGAACAACCCATGCTTTGACCGCGGTGTAATTTCTTGTATAATAGTGACATGTTTATTTCCAAACCGCTTTCATAAACATATTTAGTGATTTGTCTTGCCCTTCGATAAAAGCAGTTTTCTCTGCCTGCAACTTAAACATGTGGCTGCGGCACACCCTCAGTTAAAACCCTACACAAACATGCCTTACATAAAAAAAGAAATACAAATCATTCTCAAATAACAATCATTATATCATAAATTTTAGTAATTATCTTTTGCTATCGCGACAACAATTTTAATCGGAATATTTTCAATGTATTCATCGAATTTCCGTAGTGTGCTACCTACAGCACTAATGGAGTCTATAATAATTATTTTAGAAAAACATCACTTGAAGCTCATTCAAAAATTTGCTAGCTTTGATATAACCAAACCTGAACTGGAATTTAGAAAATTTTGTATAAAAGCAAAATATCTAAAAAAAGATCTATTTAATTGAAGTAGGCAGTTCTAAAGATCCAAACACTTTGTGTAATGCAAATACAAAGACTTGTTTATGTGATTGTCCAGCAGGTACTGGTGGCGCTTTTTGTAAACACCTTTGTTCAATACATATGCAATTTCATAAAGGACTAAGCACTGCACCTCGTTTATCATTTGATGATATAACAATGTTGGCCAGAATTTTAATGGGAAACAACATCGATAAACATTTCTTTATGGATATGTCTAATAAAGAAATGGAGAACAAAGTTGAAGGTAGTTTTCTCGAACCCATGATTGTCACAAATTCAGAAATTGTTGATGTAACTAGAATATTATAAAATATAATTTGATATATTTAATCACTATTTCAATTTTTAGTGTGAATCGTTTACGGAAACTGAAAGACAACCTACAGAAAATGAGATTACCAACTTTGAAGCAAATTTGTTAGTTTGTTAATCTGTTAATGATGATTTGCTAAAAAGATTTAATAGTATTGCAGGCAATTTAACAACGGCAACGAATTTAAATGATTTTTATTTAAATGTACAAATAATAATCGCGGCAAGTTCAACCAACAGCAATTGCACCTCGTCAAAGTAAGTATAAAGGCGTAAACTATCTACAAGCCGGTAGACCTGCAGGAAATTCGAAATGTGTATCCAAAAAGAGGAAAAGATGCCTCGTTGAAAATGTGATGACAAATAAACCAAATATAGTATCACATTTAACTATGCAGGTGCAATCAATATTTATTTTATTTTAAGATATTGAGAAGAAAACGTTTATTGTAAAACATTAATTTGCATATTCCCTCTTATGTTTTGAGACTTACTCTTTTTATTTTATTTAAATTATATTGAAAATTAAAACTTAATAAATAAAAATTAAAATTACGGAACGGGTGAAAGAAAAAGGCTAGGGATCTGAAATTAATTTGCGAATGATAAATGGATACCGCGTGTATCGTTTGAATGCTTTTGTAAAATCACTAATTCGAATACGGAAATTTCCGTACCCTATCCGAATTGATGACCCCCGTCGTGAATTCGTATAGGATACGTAATTTAGTTGCCTGGTCATAGTGTCCTTAATACATCCAATTGCAGATACTGCAGTAAGTTTTAATCCCTTGCCCTTGTATTGGGGCACTGCAGCCATGGAGAATTGGCCAGAATTAAAAGATGCGTTAATAGCAGATTGCTTAAGAAAGGAAAATCATGAAGTACAATTAGAAGTTGGCTTATCAGATATTGCAAATTTGACAGAAATACAAGGTACAGGTTATATAATTGATCCGACCATTACGTTTGAAAAAGATCGAAATCAGCCAGATAATGTAGAAGCAGAAAAATATATAATATATATATATATATATATATATATATATATATATATATATATATATATATACACAGGGTGTACCAGACAAGATGCAAAGTTCGATAACTCCTTTGGTTTCATAGATATCAAAAAAGTTCTCAAACAAAAAGGGTAGAAGAAGTAACAGTGCATTATTTAAAATTATTTTGAACTATACAGGATGTTCCAAAATTCAGATATGAATCTAACTTGTTTTTTTTAAATGGGAACCCCTGTATATTATTTCAAATTCAGAAAGCCCACATTTTTTCGATTTTTTTAATGTCGGGGTCGAATACATTATACAGGGTATTTGGAAAGATATGGATTGTTTTGCGTTGAAATTGTACTCATTTCAATGCCCTGTAGAACAATACACTCTGTAGAAATGGATTATCTGTTGGCCAGTTATCTTTCAGAATATTGTCTAGTATCGTTACCCACCATTATTCGTTTAGCTACTTGGGGTTTGTATACAGGGTGACTCAAAACTCTGATGTGCCATTTTCTTCCTTAACTTAAATGGAACACCCTGTATTTTTTATCACTATCAAAGTCCTCTGGTACTCCTCTTTAATTTTTTTCAGAGGTTCCCTTTACCTAATGTGAGTAGTTATTGAGATATTTCCAGATATTCATTGCAATTCGCTGTTTGAAAGTAATTATCACGAAGTTTTTGTATTATTATCAAGTAGTTTTTGTATTTGACATATCTGTCAGTTCGACAGGTTTCACTGTAGTGTTTCGCTCAGTTATTCGTTCAATTTAATTCCCTGTTTCAATATAGTTGAAGTGAAAAGTAGCTACGAGATGAATGGTGAATAATTTTCCCGTCGTGAAATGACTGACATGATTTGGATACTTGGTGAATGCACCAAAAACTGTTTATTGGCATCAAGAGTATATCGTGAAAGATTTCCAGACCGGAGACAACCAAGTAAAGTTACTTTGAGAAAATTGTTGGATCGTTTTGACCGTACCGGATCGGTTAACTATCACAAGAGAGAAGCAGGAAAACATGCAATAACGGAAGACAACCAACTCAAAGTGTTACTGAGCGTTACAGAAAACCCGCATACCAGTATACGAAAGATTTCATCTCAAAAAGGCATTAGCCATGGTACGGTTCAACGAATCCTCTCATTACATAAAATGCATCCTTTCCACGTCCAATTACATCAGAAACTAATTGTAAACGATTTCCAAAGCAGAGTAGAATTTTGTCAATGGCAAAATCGAGAATCGACGAAGTACCATTTTTCTTTGATTTTTTTTGTTTGGTGATGAGGCAACATTTTCGAAAAATGGAGGAGTTAACCGACACAATTTTCACCATTACCAGACGTCTAACCCACATTTGATACGAACACACAGCCAAACAAGATGGTCCTTGAATGTTTGGTGGAGTTTTGGGAAATCGTATAATAGGGCCATTCTTTTTTGAAGAAACGGTGAATGGTACTGTTTATTTACAGTTTCTTCAAAATCATTTACCAGTTCTTCTTGAAGAAGTGCCCCTCGACATTCGGCAACGCATGTGGCTGCTACATGATGGCGCACCGGTTCATAACACAGGTCCTATCAAGGACTATCTGAATAATTATTTCCAACAAAGATGGATAGGCAAAGGAGGACCTAAACATTGGCCAGCTCGATCACCAGACCTAACTAAAGTGGATTTTTTCTTGTGGGGTTATGTAAAGAGTATGGTGTATAATGACC
Organism: Vesta saturnalis; assembly: GCA_036346205.1. Classification (NCBI taxonomy): domain Eukaryota; kingdom Metazoa; phylum Arthropoda; class Insecta; order Coleoptera; family Lampyridae; genus Vesta; species Vesta saturnalis. Next base: position 188,924 of record JARFJB010000260.1, on the reverse strand, counting down.
CACCAACGACAAAAGAAAACATGAAGGTCAGAATTACAGAAGCATTCAAGAGTGTTGATCTTACAATATTGCGAAATGTGAGTCGGGCATTCGAAAATCGACTTCAACATTGTATTGATGTTGGTGAAGGTCACTTCGAACACCTAATATGATTAATTTAATGTCCTTATTTTCTTTTTATTATTTATTCTTTCGTTATTGTTGTTCTTCTATATTTACAGTTAATGTTATCAGTATCAAGTAAACAGGTTAGATAGTGCACTAGATTGATTTATTTGTATTGTTTCGACACATTTTCAGGACAAATCCTTCTCAAACAGCAGTAAATTTGTCAAATTTATCTGTCAAACACAATGACGACCAGATAAACATCTACTCACATTAGATACAGGGAACCTCTGACAAAAATTAAAGAGGAGTACCAGAGGACTTTGATAGTGATAAAAAATACCGGGTGTTCCATTTGAGTTAAGGAAGAAAATGACACATCCGAGTTTTGAGCCACCCTGTATACAAACCCAAAGTAGCTAAATGAATAATGATGGGTAACCATACTAGACAATATTCTGAAAGACAACTGGCCAACAGATAATTCATTTCTATAGAGTGTATTGTTGTACAGGGCATTGAAATGAGTACAATTTCATCACAAAGCAATCCATATCTTTCCAAATACCCTGTACAATGTATTCAACCCCGACATTAAAAAAATCGAAAAAATGTGGTCTTTCTGGATTTGAAATAATATATAGGGGACCCATTTAAAAAAACATAAGTTAGATTCATATCTGAATTTTGGAACATCCTGTATAGTTCAAAACAATTTTAAATAATGCACTGTGGTCATGTACTCATTCAACGAGTACGCAGATATGTATATGGTGCACGGTCCAATTGCCCGACCTGGATCCTTCAGATTTTTCATATGGAGCTTCCCCAAGGACAAAGTATACAAGACGCCCCCGGAGAATGAACAGGATGTCCAGGAGAGAATTTGTGCTGCCGTTCAGCAAATAACCATGGAAATGTTGAAACATGTTTCGGATTCAATCCCTCTTCGACTGGAATTGTGCATGGACATGGACGGTGATCAATTTCAGCAATATGTTCAATAATAAAAAATGTGTTCTGTACTTTTTGTATTGTTTTGATCACCAATATACTTCGACGCCTTGTGTCACGTTCACGTATCATGAATAAAACATTTGTTCTGTACCTTTTTTATTGTTTTGATCAGCAATATGCTTCTGACGCCTTGTGTCACGTATCATGTGGTGAATTTGTTTACATGTAGCTTCCAACGTTGCAATTTAATGTCATTTTTGGATGGCCCGTTAGAAGAAACGGCGCATCGCCTAGTATTTATTCTTTTATGAGGCTTCTCAGATTCGCATGGGCTATAACGCTAGCTGAAGCTTTAACACTATTTAATAAACGCCGAGTAATCTCGCGGAACATTAACTAAATAATATATCGAATTTCGCAATTTTGTTAAATTATCTAAATCATAAGATGAATCGCTTGTCACTTTAATTTTAAAGTCATCTGTATACATTTTAAATCATTTACTTAATATTAGCATGAGAACTAGTTTAAATAAATTACAATGTACATAATTCATACTGGGCAATCGCAAACTTACTGCAAGTCAGTGTTCTTGAATAAAAAATTTATATGTAGATTAAATTAAGTTGATAATTTTAAATACTTTTTTAATTACATAGATTTGAAATGTGTGTAAATGGTAAACTACTACCTATAAAGTTATTGACGAAGGTCTTGAGTGATATGACGCGAATTATTGTTCAAACTCTAATAGGTAATGAGATTGTTTCACAAGTGTTATTACAGAATTCTTCATAAACAATGTTATTGACAAGGGTAGATATTAAATTTTGTTTGAATATCCCTGACCAAGTTTGATGTTTAACTTCGGAAGTTTATGAAACTATGTACAGTACCCTTGTATTATGTACAAGGATACACTTTTGGTGACGTTTCTTATAAATTGCATTGCGTTGATCTTACATTAGAATTTGTAGTCATTGTTAGCTTGTATTATTGATGCAAAAAATGTAATTTACTCATTACGATTCAAACGATACTTCCGACATTAAGCGTACTCCTTTCTTTGAATTAGATATTTAATCGCAAAATTGAAATACCGAGTGATCATCCCTAGTGTTTCGGTATAGGAGTGGCTTAGGGGGAACGGTACGTAAAATAAAGATTCGAATCAGATAGGAGAGTAACCTTTTTTTCAATTCGAAAAACATTTGTACTAAGAAAACTACAGATATCAAAAATCTGATGTGACCAGTACTTAACTTGCTTATGCACATTTAGTAACCTTTCATTAGTAAGTACATACGAAAAGTCTTATCAGTCGCAAAACGGATATCTTTATCATATTCATACTTCCTTTTATATTAAACTAGCGTGGACCTCAATAACCGTTTACGATATTTATTTAAAGGCAAAATTTTTCTTATAAAAAAATATACAGCGGATACCCTATTTAAAAATATAAATTTAAAAATTTTTGAGCACATCGAATGGATGGTTTCAAAGTCTATAACGAACATAGATAGAAACAATTTCTGTGTTTTATAGATATAGGTGTTCAAAAAAATTATAAAAATTTACCCTTGGTAATCTTTTGATTGTAAAAGGGAATAAATATGGTATAAACCTACTTGAAAAGATTTTTTTTCTTTTGATAATATATAATTGAATCATTTTTAAATAGAATTTCGTTTAAATTGTTAACCAAAATGACGTTAATGCCTATGATGGTTCTTTATCATTTGTATAATTTGAAAACCATTACTATTTTTATTACATACATTAAATTTTTAGTACTTCAATTAATTTTTAAGGCTTATTTATTATCATATTAAAAACTTTTATGAGAATAGAATTGTTGGAAATACAATAAGGAAAATTTTTGCAAAAATACTTTACTATGCAATAAATACAGTAAAAAGTCAAAAATAGTTGCCCTATTAGTTCAAGACTGGAACCCGTTTTGACAATTTATTTTTTACTATCTCTCGCGACTTTGTCACTCCCAACCTGGACCCTTTTCAGGTCTATTATTCATAACATCAACACATGGAACAACTAACTAAATAAATTAGCATTTTTCACAAGAATAGAACTATCTTTAACAAAGAGGTATATGTCGTTGGCGCCCCTCCACCAGTTTCGAAAATCTAATTTCTTTTGATGCCATCGAATTGTGTTCGTTTTGTGCCTAATAACTAAAACGTTATTAATTGTTTTTGATGGGGGGGGGGGGGCACGTCAGCCCTACCACTTTCGAAATTCAAATTTGTTTGTTGCCACCGAATTGTGCTCGTCTTGTGCCGAATTATGACGTAAACCCCCCGTGTTGTGCTGCTTCCATTAAAAATTTATTAAGGGTCTTTGATGGGAAGCCAACGACACGACAGCCCTCCCCAACTTTCAGATTTCAATCTTCGATGCCATCGAATTGTGCTGGTTTTGTGCCGTCAACACCACGTTTTGTGCTGCTTCTCTTAAAAAGTTATAACGGTTTTTGTAGGGGGCAACCGAAATGGTATAACTCCATAACCAAGTTGGGAGGAGAAACTAATAGCGGTAGACATCTAGCAGAGAAGTATCAAAATAATAATAAATCTACTGGAACCACCAGATGCAGAGGAATTTTTTGCTGTCGAAAACTGGAAAGAAGAAGTAGCAGAGACGAAAAAACGAAAAAACAAATCTTATTTGGTAGAAAACCCTGACTGGGCTAAAATTGACTTAAGTTTTAAAGGAAGAGGTTCCAACCTACAAAATAGGAATTAAAAGAAATGAAATAATTTAGAACATTTTTTTAGGATAATCATTTAACCTCTTTTATAAGCAATTCATTACGAAAATATGCAACATTGTAAACAAAAAAACAATAATCTATGTCAAACAGACGTTTAAAACTTCATGACAGGCCGAAGTTAACAGTCATCTAGACGCTAACTTAAATTAAAAGAAATGAAATAATTTGGATTTCAATTTTTTAGGATAACTATGCTACCTCTTTTTTATAAGTTTATAACGAAAACAGGCAACACTGTGAAAACAAAAACAATAATCTATATCAGAATGACGTTTAAAACTTCATGTAAAATAGAGATGAATAGACATAATACATAAAAAAGAATTCCAAAGCCGCCATTTTCTATAAAAATATCGATAATACAGCTTCAGCATTTTCAATCATATTTATTTAACATTTACATTTATTTCGCTTTACATTAAAAAACTTTATGAAGAAAATGTATGTGAAATTAAAATTTCTTTAAAAAATTCGTCTACACTTTTTCTTATAAAATAATTCGTTACTATGATAATGAAAGAATTTAAATTAACACTTAAAATCAACCTTAGGAAGTTTTTGCCACTAAATTACGGACCATATCAAAAAATTGCTTAGTACATAATTAATCGACGTGCTTAACGTCTATATCTAGGTATTTTTTATATCTTTGAAATATGCAGTTGTTTTAGAAATATTTGATAAAAACCAAAAACTGTCCATAATAAACCCCCCTCTCCGCCGCTGGATTTCTGGAAAACAAGCTTAAATCAAAAATTTTAAGTACGTAGGTATTTGAGTTCTGGAGTTATCGTGGATACTAACATACATCGATACAGATATACAGACATCCAGATATCCAGACATGATGGCCAACCTTGGCCAAACTTAGCCAAAAGTTGTAAAATGAGCTAATAAACATAAAAAATGTAACCTACAACTTGAGAGGTGTTGTTAATTATTCCAGACCCATGGAAGCAAATATTAGAAACATTGGACATTTCCGAGCATTTTGGAAGAATACGATGACCTTAAAAGTAAAAAACTCTGACATAACCAAAATGTAAATTTAGTTCCACATTTAATATAAATGTAATTTAATATTAATATAAATATATAATCAACATTGAAAACTTAATACGACATTTATTTCACCAAATATACATTAAATATAAATATAAACAAATAGACTAAAAATAAATTAGTATTTTTTCCATAGAGCCCTGAATAAAACGGTAAGTAGTAATGCTCCATACGGAGAGGAATGGTCACGTATTTCACTCCCTCCCCAAGGAGGAGGGCGGGCTATTTGAGCTTTCCAAGCTCCTTCAGCCACAATCATGGATTCCCACCGTACATACATACATTACGTATGTATACATTGTGGAATTAAGGATGGGTGTGGTCAGAATAAGATCGGAAGGAACGGAGTTAGGGTGCTGAGGAGGAAAATACTACCCCAACATTCGCCTAAGTAGCCGAACATGGTGTGCGTATATGCAGTGACCATGCCGCTACATGTGTACGAGGAAAACCCCCTGAAAAAATCTCATACAAGGTAGACGGTAACTGGAATCGAGCCCTCCCGAATGCTAAACAGGTCGTGTCTCCTCTGTGCTACTAGCTCGGTTGCTCTATACGTTTGATGCTCAATTTATTAGACAAAGGATCCATTTAAAAAATACAAAGTGTTTACAAAAAGTTTTTTTTTACAATTCAGCTTATGACTAGAACAATGCAATTCCGCAATTTGTTTTTTTAGAAATTCGAACAAAGGGGTAGTATTCAGTCACTCTCAGTGTTTAAAAACTCCTATAACTTTATAACCAAAGCAGCACAGAACTCAAACTTGACGGCACAATTCAGCTTTTGACCAGCAAAATTTGATTCCGTGTTTGAAATTTAAACTTGCTGATGGAGTTTCAGACACCATGTCGCTGCCTTCCCAACAAAAAACTGTTATAACTTTAAAAGGGAAGCAGCACAAAACGTGGGGTTGACGGCAAAGTTCGGCACAAACCAGCACGATTCGATGGCATCAAAAAATTTGAAATCTGAAAGGAGGGGGGGGGCTGTCGTGTCTTTCGCTCCCTCATCAAAAACCCTTTACAACTTTTAAAGGGAAGCAGCACAAGCGCGGGGTTTACGGCACAATTCGGCACAAAACGAGTACAATTCGATGGCATCAAAAAAAAAAATTGAATTTGGAAAGTGAGAGGGGGGAGGGCAGCGATAAGTACCTTTCAAAAAGTTATATATACGTTTAGCCGTTTTTGGTTTTTGAAATAATGAAAAGAATTGTTTTAGGAACTCGATTGATTTTTTGGCGGTTATTCATTACCCTAAAGAAAACTTTCATTTGTTTAATTCTTTTTAATAATAAATTTTTCGACTTTTCCAATACCGTTAATGGTTTCCGAGATATTGGCAATTTGTGAATACGTTTTAACTAAAAGTTGATAGAACCCAGATATTAGAAAAATAAGTAAATATAAAAGTTTAAACCAAAAATGCTGAAAACGATGTCTCGAGATCGATTTTTTCACGAAAGCGCTTTACTTATTGATGCTTATCGCATAATAAAGTGAAACGCTGTGATCTAAATCTAATAAAGTTATGACAATATTATGTTTACTTTTCGTTTACTTATTTTTTATTGAATAAACTCAAAAATTAAAGATGCGAAAGTTTTTCGAGTCGGACTCAAATTTTGCCTATGTTGTTGCTTTTAGGTGAATATAGAAACTCTATAATCTTTTATATTTAAGAGGACTACACTTATAAGGAAGTCGTTGTGTCGCGTAAAGTAAATATACGATTTTGAACTATGCAAAGGTTTATTTAGGAAATAACACATAACGGGATACAACTGAAGTTGTTAAGGTTAGGTGAATTTAATATGCATCCTTCCTCCTTTTGAATGGAAAACTACCTGCCATTAGCACGTAAAGTAACCGGTGGCTAGGGTACACAATTCTTAATATACTACGTTTTGATTGTTTAGAAGTTATAATTAAAATTTAATAAATCTATGAAAGTATTATATATTTTACTTTTCATTTGCTGGCTTTTGACTTAATCGAAGGTGAAAAGTTTTTCGAGTCGGCTGCAACTTTTTATTAGAGATAGGAAAATAAAATTTGATAAGACATACATTTAATTTTTGAGCACATAAATTTGTTTCTAGATACTTCCGGTTTAACCGGGCTCACTATTTTCATATTTATTTCTATATAAAATGACATTTAGGACACAATAACTCTAATTTTTACATGTCAAGCAATTTTTATTTCAGTTTTTATTTTTCGATCTAGGTCGCCGTGGATTATCCAAACTGCTTTACTCTTAATTAAATAGTATGGAAACAATTTTACCGAAATTGAGTTTAAATTCTATTTAACTTCTGTTTAAAGAATTTAAAGAAGAATAAGAGTAATTGGCATTGGAGTAATCGGTGGGGGACTAACATACAGTAGGGACACTGATAGACCCAGGACCTGTATATTAACCAAAAAAGGAATACAAATATTATCGCTAACGAATTTCTGTTCACAGAATCTAGTAGCGGTAAAGATCATCTCATATAGAGGGGGCCCGAGGGAGTTAATACTCGGATCGGCGCACCTTCAGTCCGATGACTGGAAGATACCACCCCTACATGAAGTGGAGGAAATGCTCAGTAGCTGCAGAGTCAACGGGTCGCCACTACTCATCGGTTGTGACGCAAACTCCCGCCATACGGTGTGGGGAAGTACCAACTCCAACCCCATAGGTGAGTCTATTTTACAAGTCACTATGGCATATAATTTAGACATATTGAATAGGGGAAACAAACCTTCCTTCGTAACAAGCGAAAGAAGGAGGAAATTGCTATAACATTAGGTACTTCTCATGTAAGTAAATTTGTTAAAAACTGGCACGTTTCTGATAAGGTGAGCTGCTTGGATCACAGATGAATACGTTTTGAAATCACCGGAATAAACCGCTTAGTATAAAGTTATCAAAACCCCCGTAAAACTTCCTATAAGGACGAACTAGACCGTACATTGGCGGGAATTCAGTTTTCGATAGATAATAATATAGATATAGAGGTAGCCATGGAGTAATTAACAGTCGCGATTACCTCTATATATAAGGAAAACTGTCCCCCAACTGTGAGGGTCTCCGACAGGAAAGTTTCCTAGTGGACTCAAGAACTCATGGAAATGAGGGTAAACACAAGAAAACTATTTAATACTGCAAAAGCATCAGGTAACTGGGATGAGTGTAAACCTCCATAACTTAGTATTACAAAGCACTGAGAAGAGCTACAAGAGGGTCGTATAGAAGGCTTGAGGAAATAGAACTGACTCCAGAATGTGCCAGGATCCACAAGATACTCTCTAAGGACACTCAGTGCTCAATAAGTAATTTGGTAAAAGACACCGGACAATATACGAAGACTGGAAATGATACCTTGACCGAACTATTTCGGGTACACTTTCCGAGCTCGGAAGTATTAGATCAATCACTGATTGACTGGCAAAACCAAGGGCCCGTTGACCATGAAAACAGAGCATCAATAGCGGACAGGGTAATAGCCAGGAATGTGATTACATTCAATAAAATCAAATGAGCGGTAGACTCATTTGATCCATATAAACCACCGGGAAGGGATAAAATTATTCCAGCCATGCTGCAAGGGGGATCTGGCCTGCTCAGAAGAATCTGCGAGATTCTAAGGGCCAGTCTGACCGAGACAATGGAGACTAGTCAGGGTTTTTATACCCAAGCCTGGTCGCGCCAGTTATTCTCAGGCCTACGATAATGCATAATTCAACTTTATTTCCACAACCATGAGTAATCTAGGTCTGGAGGAAACGTGCTGCAGGTGGATAGACTGCATACTAAGATGTAGGGTGGCGTGCACATCGCTGCAGAACGAGACTTTGGCAGTCCGGGTGGCAAGGGGATGACCACAGGGTGAAGTATGATCTCCCCTTGTGTGGAACCTTGTCATGGACGGGCTGCTAGTAGAGCTTAGTAACGAAGGCATCGCACCCCTAGGATACCGGGAGTCATCCTAGTAGAAGTGAGGTTTCCCAGTACATTTAGAGAGTGCATACAAAGGGTCCTGAATGTAACAACTAGATGGACAGAGAAGGAAGCCCTAAAAGCCAGTCCCCAAAAAACCTCCATAATTTCCTTCACGCAAAGGAGGAACCTAGAGGACCTAGGACCTTTCGTTCTTGGCGACGAAGTAATCAATATGTCGGGAGAGGTAAAGTATTTGGGAGTTATTTTAGACTCCAAACTTACCTGAAATCAACACATTGGGAGAATTATCAGAAAAGCAAAAACTACCCTTGTGGTAGTTAGGCGCACTTATGACAAAGCATGGGGTCTAAAACAAAGTATCGTGCACTGACTATATATAAGGGTCGTCAGACCGGAAATAACCTATGCGGCTTTAGTGTGATGCCAAAGGTTAAGCAGGAAACCACGAAGCTAAAACTGAGCAAGATACAAAGACTTACCTGCTTAGGCATTACGGGAGTAATGAGAACCACTCCTCTTAAGGACTATTTAAGGAAGATCAAGAAATTTGATGGAGACCCAACATGTAGATTCTGCGGTGAGGAACCAGAAACAGCTACACATTATGTGTGATTGTGACTCGCTGGCTGATAAAAGGGAGCGTATTTTCGGGTACTCACAAATAGAACCGGAAGACTTAAACACACATTCCGGGAGCGACCCGTACGCTCTGCTACAGGGCATTAAGATCACGGATTGGGTGTAACAAACCACTAGAGAGAACACAATAAGCTTATAGGATGCAGTGTCTCTGGAATCAGTTAGGTAGACGGACCCGATGGAAGGAAAAAAGACTACATATCTTACAAAAATTTCACCCAAAAACTTGCGATTATGGTGTTAAGTATTGAAAATGAGTTCCTGCTTGATTACAGCAGTACTCAACTTTTTGAAGTGTTGTGCGCACCATATTGTTTAGTTGTTTTGCTGAGATTTTTTGATTTATTCTTGTCGAATTACTAATGTTGTTAATTTTCCCCAGCAAAGAAATTCCACGGAGGCAGTTCCAATGGTTTTTAATACAAAGAATTGTTTTACCATGCTATATGTAACGTTTGGCTATCGTTACCATAACACAAGTTTTGGATTTGTGTTATTATTTGTACATACATATTTACATTACATGGGTATATTTTTTTCTTTCAATAATTAAATTTTGGTGGATATGTCATTTGTGTCATATGACATTTTCTTGTAAGTGTACATAATTACGAATACCCGTGTACATATTTCTTATCGCCTACCTTGCGGCGTGCATGTATCTCAAGTTGACTTCCCTGGATAAGACATGCAATTGCTGTTAATTAAATTTTGTATTAATATATATTACATTTAATAGGGAAAACCATCCTTGTGTTAAGAAAAACCCTCCCTCCCTTGTGTTACGAAAATTTCGTATCGTTTGTAATTGAAGATACAGGGTTTTATTTCATATGAATAAAGCGTGGTCGAATCATGTCAAGAGGCAAGATGACGTGCATATAGTACTTTGGATGATGCAATTTGTTATTTACTTTTGTGTCATTAAATATGAAGACGGACCACGTTACGTATGCTGTTAGTTTCGTATGCTGTTAGTTCCGCTCGCTCTAGTAACCACAACTACTGCGCTAGTTGCCCGGGCTCGAGCATACACCACGCTTATGCTTACATCATTGAAAAGTTATAGAAGTTTCCTTACCTGGTATCGTATGGTCAAGAAATGAAGCTCTCGATAGCAATTCGTTTCGATATAATGTATTAACTTCATTTTGTGTGTATAAGTAATTACGTATCCTTTTTAGTACAAATTACGTTTTTGTTAAAAACGTAAAACTTAGATGAATTGATTTACGAACATTAGAGTAACGCTAGCCTAATATTGTTTCGGAAGTTTTAATACCGTGGTAATGAAAAGAAAACAGTTGACTTATTAATGTTTTCTAAGATAAAAACATTTGAGTACATACCTTACTTTAATTATGTTTGTTGACATACGTCAGACTAAACTTGGTTATTACATTGCAATTATACAGTTTCAATCATGTTTTATTTTGAAATAATTCTACGCAAAGATAGATTGTTGTATAGTTTAGTTATCGATTACGAATTGTTTACTATCGTAAAGCTTTGTGAAAATTTTAATACAATTTTATTTACTTTTGAGCAGATATTATTTTGTAGGAAGTATATGTATTATATATTTTTTTTTATTTGTTATAGCTACTTGATCAAATAAGAAGAACTGAAATAAATAGGACTTGACCTGTCAAAAATTGACAATTGACAAAAAAAAAACAAAGTTGTACTCATTTCCGTTTAAACCGAAAGTGTCGCGAAACAAATGATTATGGAAAAAAATCAAATCAATCAATCACGAGGTGTACAATCCACCTTACTATAACGTCGCGAAACGAAGATTACGAATTTTGCCACGGAATATGTAACACAGACAAATTTTGACCCTACCACGGCTCCTGTGATTTAAATTACGAGGTGGTCATGTGTTTTGTGTATTACTTAGAACCGACATAGCAACGCGTAACAAATAAGTGTGTACTAAAATATTTATTATGCTTATGTTGAGAAATAAAAATTTAATTTAATTAAATGCAGACGCTTATAATCAATCCCCTATCTGGTAAGAGGCCCCTGAGGGTCCCATTACTTATTGCTTATCTGCGCCACAGCGGTAAACTGTTTTGAATACCTCCACTAATGCTTCTAGTGACGTTCCAAATGCGATCTGAACGCACTACGCTGTATCGTTTGGATCTTGCCACCAGTTTTGTGCGACAGGTCGAAGTGAATGCAGAACAATTATCGCCTTTAAAAAAGTCTACCGAAGTGAAATTTCGATACTTGAAATAATGCTATTTTAGTGAAACACTTTTTTTATAAGTAAATAAAGGACTACCAGTTTCAATATAAATTGGAGTGATTATAAAAAAAATATTTCAAGTGTTTTTGAAACGAAAATAGAAAGGGTACCTCAGGGACCCCTTGTCTGTTTATATGAAGATATGTGTTGGCTAAGTTACGATATTGTTTTCCAACGTTTCATCACTCTTTATCTGTTTTGCATCTAAAAATGGAATGCAGTAACAATTGGCGAAAGAAACAGTTTGGTTTATCGGTAATGACAGAAGATCAAATACAAGCACTCATGGACTCTGTTGAAACGGATTGTTCAGACGTTGATTATAGCAGTGATGATCCAGAGGATGAATTCGTCCAATCTTAAGAAAAAGAGAAGGGTCTACTTCTATCGGACCAGTACCAACTACTTCAGCCGCCGCCGGTGCCACACACGGAACAATTTTCAAGCCGACGAAACGCCCTCGTTCTCCATTACCTGTAGTGAACAATTCTGGTCCTTTGATCGTGCCTTCTGTTGGTGATTTTACTGGCTCATGTAGTAATTATACTATTAATTTAGCAAAATCGTAATTCATTTTTTGATTCTCTTTTCAGCTGCTCAGGATATAGCAAAAGATGCGCAGTAATTTACCAAGATGACGTGGCGAAAGCGACTAATGCGTTTGCATGTAAACGAAATAGCTTTCAAAGAATATTTACGGTTGCCATCGTCAATAAAAGAACTAAAGACACCGATAAAACTGTTTAACTACTTCTTCACACAAGAGGAGATTCGGAAATACATCGAAATTTTGTTGTAAATGTCGATTTATCGATACCCCAATCTCGAGAACTACTGGGGCAAAAACGCGTTTGCACCCATCCAGAAACGATGCCTGTGAAAAGTTCATGGCAATAAAGAAACACTTATCGTTTCAGGATAAAACGCAACGCATCAGAAAAGGTCAGCCAGGCTATGTTCCAGTATTTCGCATCCGGAAATTGGCCGAAAAGATCAACAGCCGTTTTCATTCGATTCCAAACGCTGCTAGATTATATGTTGACGAGCAAATCTGTTCGACCAAACTCAAGCATCACCTTCGTCAGTATATGCTGAAGAACCCGCACAAATGGAGCATACAACTGCTTGTGCTCTGTAATTCGCACGGCTATGCATGTCGGTTTCAAATTTACAACAGTGCAGGCGACAACGTAATTCTTTCTGGCGCACCCGGTCTCGGAAGCACACCAAACGTCGTTGCACGTTTGTCACAGGCCTTACCGAACTTTGCTCATCATATCGTTTATTTCGACAATTTGTATACATTTCTATTGGGGAGGTGCAATGAGAGTAAATCGAATCCCTAACTGCAATCTTCCGTGGGAAAAAAAACGCCAAGAATGAAGAAAGAGGATATTTGGTTAAATGCGTTGGCTCTGCGTACGGTGTTGATATCAGCAAAGTTTTGTGGAAGAAGAACGCACGATTGGGATCCACTTACGTTGTCATTCAGCCATTTACAAAAGCAAATCCGTATCAACAGGCTGCAAAAGTACCGCGATAGATCGAATAAAGAAGAAATACGTAGAAGGCGACTGTCCGCAGATCATTCGTGAGTGCAACAGCCATATGGATGGAGTCGACCTAATGGATGGATTGATGGGTCGCTACCACATTAGAGCGAAAACCCGAAATGCAATGATTCGAATCTTCTACAACTTGATCGGTATAGCTGCAACGAATGCTTAGCTTATATTTTATACCGTAGTATACATGCCGAAAAATGTAATGATTCGATCAATATTTCAGCTGAAAAGGAACAGCTGTTGCATTTTACGGTATAAAATGGTAGTAAAACGAAATAATAGATAAACTTGGATTTTGCTCGACTAGCTAGCGGCCGGGGTGGGTTCGCTGTACTAAATTTGCGCACAATAGGATAGTTTATCATACATAAGTCCAGATAGGGGTTGAACGACATAAAACCGGAAAAGGACGTCAGGGTGTTTGAAATGTCACGATAGGGGTTGAAATTCCTAATTACGTCAGTTCACAGCTTGCTCAAAATATTCAAATAACTCGCTTACGTAAACGTAATCTTCGCAGGCGGCACTGGGACCAGCAGATCGCGCCAAACTGAAAGACTTCAAAAATATTCGCACGCTTAATTAAAATAATCCCTAGCTTCCGCAAGATTCATACATTGTCTCTGACATGCCCTTTTATTTTTAAAACTACTTACCTTTCTTTCCTTCATCATTCATTCTACTACATTCAGCCAAGTTTTACGCGGCCTACCAGGCCCATCCTTTCCTCTAACCTCACCTACATATATTTGCTTCGTTAATCTTGCGTTGTTCATTCTCTCAATGTGACCAAACCAACGTAATGTACTACTTTTATACCTATCCATCATCGTCTTTTCCTCGCCACACTCCGCCATTATGCATTCATTCTTTATCTTGTCCCTTCTCGTTATACCACATGCGCTTCTTAGGAACCTCATACCTACGGCATTTAATTTTCTTTTTTTGAAAGAACCCAACACATCGTCCGCACGTTTAAAATAATATATCTTGTGGCTCAATAGAAGGAAACTCAAAACACTTGAATAGTTGTGAAATATATTTCACTTCTGTACATGTTACGGTCTGCTATATTACTTTTAATTGAACTACTACCATTAATTTACATTGTTATCTTCCCAAATATTTTGTAATACATAGAGTGTACTGATAAATATTTTCATATTTATCTAAAATATGTTTAGCAGCATCAATGCAAGTTAAAACAATGGTAGAATTCATGCCTAGCACGGTGTTTACCCATTCATCTATGTTATAGCTTCCGTCTGGATTTAACAAATTTCTTTTTCTGGCGATACAACCAAGGTAACCCTTCATGCATGCATTATACGGATATTCCATGTACAAAAATGCTCTATTAGCAAGATTCTTATCCACTCCGGTGGCACAAATACATTCACTGCGATAGCGTTCAGTTTTTTTATTCCACCTTTCCTTAATACTGTCTGGTACTTCTGACTAAAATAATTAAATGTACAAAATAATGTTTCTATAAAACACTTACATTAGAAATAATGAGGATAGAAAATAAGACAATTACGATTATGAAATTCATAGTGGTTGTTTAACTGTACAGACGGTTTTCTGAAATTAAATGTAGATATACAGTTAAATCTAGTAATAATATTAATATAATGATAAGAATATATGTAATAAGATAGTCCTAACGCGTTAAACTTGAACATAAATAAAATTTAGATCGTATATTGCAAGACCCGATGACATCTAAGGTTGAAGTCGAAAGAATTTAAGAATTTAAAAATTTTCTTTTTAATCAAAAAACAGAAGATGTATGTCTATCTACAGGCAGAAGTAATTAACCTTTCTCTAATACCATGGTTTTCTATTCCGTTCGTCACTATCAGTCCACACAGTTACAAACTTTAGGCCATTACGATTGTTTTGTATTACCTCAGGCGAAAGAATTAAAATGAGTTATTTTATCATTTTTAAAGTATGCTCGATTTACACTTATCAAAAAGTAAAAAACTGTCAACACATAAAAATATAATATGAAAATGTAAGTTTTTCATCAATGTAATAAAATACTTATGTTTTTTGGGTCTTTTGATTGAGTATTTTTATATTAAAATCTAAACGTTTCGATAACACTTACAGTTATCAGACGTCAGTAGTAATATTATTTATTAAAATTGTTAAAGATGTTAAACCAATTTTGTGAAAGTTGCAAAATTAAAACATATGTTTTAATTTTTCAACTTTCACAAAATTGAAACTGTAGTTTACATAATGATGTACAAACAAAAAACGCAACCAAAGCTATAATTAACAAATAAAACCAATGTCGAAAACATTAATCGTGAATTGCCTGTAATAAGTATGAAAACTAGCATAAGTATTCAGAAGGCTTAGTATTTGAAGATAACCTAAATCCTATAGCACAAGCGTGTGTTTCAATTGGACAGCCAATCTCACGTTTTCGTCTAAGTCCACTATTCTGATTCTGCGCTATCTCATTACACGGATTAAAAAAAAATGTTTACGGGCACTTTACAAAAAAAATATATAAGATTCTGATTCTGCACATGCGCAATAATGTAAGGTGTCACGTGTGGCTGAATTTAACTTAGAGGTTTTTTGAATATTAGTGTATTTGGATATCATATATAGAATTTTAAATACATATTCATTCCGTGTACACTGTTTTAAAATTTTGTTCAAAGAAAATGGATTCGTTTCGATAATTAAATTGTTTTGTTGCTGTGAAAAAATTTAAGAAAATAATATTAAGTGTTTTTAGGCTTGAATTTGTTTTGTTATCGCGCTGAATGTTTTGGGTCTCGCAAAGCGTATAATGATCCTAAAAATCCTTAGTATAAATTTTCTTATCCTAATAAATAAATTACTATCAAAACTTATTTACTATTTTCTTCCACAACTGAATTATAGTATTGTGTAGAACTTTTGTCAGATGCCCACTCCATACCATTTCTACTATAAATCACCTACCGCCTGTTCACCAAATCCTACTTATTCTTATACCCGCTTTAACTAATTTTAAGTGAAAAATCCTGCGAGCGTTTACCTGAGCTAGTTCCTAATTGTTATTACGCCCTAGCTAACTTGAAAAATTGCAATTTACGCACCTACTCGTAGTTCGTACCTCTAGGGGTGTGTAAGAATTACTAAGTATCGTTATTTTGTCAACGCTGGTTCCGGCCCGAAAATAGAGTAATTTTGCGGCGCGATCTACAACCCAATCTCCTTTCCCGGTGAATATTAACTAGAATACCTCCCTTGTTACATCTACTCGGAGTTCCTACCTCGAGGGATGTAAAAAGAGTAACTAGTGTTATTATTAAAACGACGGTGGTTAAGCCGCGAAGGACAAGTAATAGTGTGTTAGTACACTATTCCCTTCACCCCGAGGATAAATCGTCATAATAATTATCCAAATCCTTGTCCTCGATAACGAGCTTGTCTTGCCACCATCACACCATCCACCTGGTATTATCAATTTACATTTACAACATTTTATTTCCATTTTCACATTCATTCTTCAACGTAAATCACGATTTCATTTATTAAATATCACCCAAAATTAAAACGTGTAATTCTATTGCACATCTCAGAAGCTAAACACATTAACATTCCTTTAATTTGGTTTAGTTCGTTTATTAAACGTCAATCCGCACTAAACGTGTAATTTTATTGCACGTCCCAGTATTTTAAACACCTTAACGTTACATGAATTTAATTTAAATTAATTTTGTTTGTAAAAATTGCGTTGAAAACCAAAGTTTATACATAAGGTCAAGCTGCAACGTATTACATTGAATCAAATCGAATTCATTTAACAATAAATCTTTATGTTTTATTAAGTATTTAAGTTACCCCAACACCTGAAGTCCCGAATACCTCAAACATCTTTAGTGAATTGATCCTTTTTTAATTAAGCTTAAGATAAACATAAGATTGAAGGACTCACCTAAATTGCAGCTTTCCATAATTCCCCAAAATACAGATTTTCCGATTCACAAATACACTCAAGTGCATACCTTGCTTTACTTTTCCAATTTAGGATAGAATACAATTTTTTTTATTGCATAATCATTAACAATAGTGTTAAATTTACTTCGTAGGAGAGTGTTTTTTGCTTTTTTTACTTGTTCAAGTTAATTGTGTATTCTATTTGTAAATAGACGTGTTATATTTACACTGTGTGAATTTATATTGTGATAGGCAACCCACCGAACCCGCAAGTAGTAATACCTAGCCTATTCGCCCTGAAGTCTCAAAAGAAAGATCTAAAAGCTAAAATTGTATTAACTGAGGGTAGGACAAGCAGATAGTGGATTCTACGTCTTTAATAGTTTACCAGTTCATTTAAAGATAAAGTTGCTATTGGAAAAAGTATAGGTCATTTACTTGGATAGTTGGGTTTCTTATTGGGAAACAGGATGTTGTCTCAATTCTAGTTATTGGGTTTTAGTTGATACACGTGGACTTAAAATGTTTTCCTTGTGAGAAACGTCCAGTTTACATTTTTAGGATAAACCTTTTAGTGAAAGTGGTTGGCGATAACGCGGTTTCAGCGGGGTAAATAGATTTTGATTTAGTTCTTTGTAGTCAGTTAGTAAGAGGCTGTTGACTGAGTTGGTTGAGAGCGTCGGGCGAGTAATATAATGTACCATGCGCACAAAATATACCTACGATTCAACCTGGAAGTATTTGAAGATATCGTAACGAAGTTAACCTTTCACTGAATGTAGATTATGGTTTATATTCAATCATCAGGAGAGATTCGGGTGTTCGTCGATTTATATTGATATTGATGTTTCCATCAGGTTGGGAAAGTGTTTACGTTAGTAGTGCTTCGCGATCGGTTGAATTAGTTCACTTTTGCAGCGAATTTAAATAATTATAGATATTGTATTTTGTTTCTTTTTTGTTCTTGGAAAATTTCGAGCGGAACTGTCATTAATCATTACATTGTACAGCCTGTTTAAAGATAAACAATAAATTGCTTGTATATAAATACTGGTAAAGAATTTTGTGTGAATATAACGAATAGTTACATATAATTAAGTTGTCGTTTGTTTTAATTTTAATTTTAGTTTTGTTTCTTTGCGATTGTGAATTAAAAGAATTGTTGACCTTACTTGACGGTACTAAGGGTTTTCGTTCAAAGTATTCTACTGGTATTTTTCGATCAAATAACGAAGGGGTCAATTGTACGAGAATGTCGTTGTTAGCTGGAATAGAAAAATGTAGACTGAAAATCTGTACAAATTTAAGATAATGATTTTTGTTGTATCGTGATAAAGAGTGCTTAATTAACATATCACACACGTTTTTATTCCTAACCCAACTTATACAACAAAATGTAGGTCATCTGTAATTTACAGTACATATAACAAATGTAGGTCGTATGTAAATTATAGCGGCGGGTTAGTGTTGCCATCTAGTAGTGAAGTATACAACACTCCACCCCTTTAACAGAAAAACTAAAAATAATATTTGTAAAAAAAAAATATTTAACTTAACGAAAAGATGGGTAATAATAATTTATAACTAAATAAAGGAAATAAAAAAGTTGATTCTAAATTTGGATCGCATTTGAGCAGTTGATTGATATGTCGTTTCCACTGCAGTCCGTCTACTTCTACCATATAAGTTACACTTGGTATTAAGATTTCACTAATTTCACCTAATGACC
This sequence comes from Vesta saturnalis, assembly GCA_036346205.1. Taxonomy (NCBI): domain Eukaryota; kingdom Metazoa; phylum Arthropoda; class Insecta; order Coleoptera; family Lampyridae; genus Vesta; species Vesta saturnalis. Next base: position 169,902 of record JARFJB010000260.1, on the reverse strand, counting down.
AATTTTTTTTATCCTTTCTTGCGTCCTTTACCATTACTTTTTCTCCCATCGAGAATGTGTTATACTTGTCCTTACTATTTAATGTTTGTTTGGCCCGTATGCGGTCAATCTTATCATGTACCGGATTTGGTCTTAACAGTGAGAAACGACATCTTAACTCTCTTCCTAGCATTAATTTTTCTGGGTTAGAACCTGTGGTTTTGTGAATGGAACATCTATAATCAAAAAGAAACAAATTACAAGCGTATTCTAGTTTTTGTCCACTCTCTACGATTTTTATTATGTGTGACTTGAGAATGAGTTTACAAACTGTTCAGCTATTCCGTTTGTGGCTAAGTAATAAATTGGGGTGAACGTTTGTTTGGCTCCTATTATTTTACAAAACGTTTAAATTCCTCGCTGGTCCATGTTGGACCATTATCAGTGACCAAATGTAAAGTGTATCCATAACGTACAAAAATGCTCTTAAATATTTCATTTGTTTTTTGTGCAATAATGTTACTCATGACCAAAACCTCTGGCCTCTTCGAGTAAGTGTCTATAATTACTAAAAACATTTTTGAATATAATGGTCCTAAAAAGTCAGCATGTAACCTATACCAAACTGTTGGAGGCTGTGGCCACACCGTTAACTTAGTTTTTTCGGGATTTTTATGATTTTGTAAACAATTAATGCAATTTTTTGATATATTTTCAAGTCCTTTATCAATGTCTGGCCACCAAAAATATGATCTTGATAATCCTTTCATCCTCGTTGTGCCTAAATGACTAGCGTGTAATTCGTACATTACATTATTTTTTAAATTTCTTGGTATTATATCTCTGTACCCCCATAATAGACATTCTTTCTCAATACTGATTTAATTTTTTCGTTTCACATACGGTTTGTAATCTCTGTCCCAATCATTTTTTTCTGGCCAGCCATCTCTACAAGTACCTTATAATATCATATAAAATTTTATCTTTTTTAGTTTCAGTTTGTACTGTTTACCAATTTAATACATTTAATTTTGATTTATTTATATAGTTCACTGTATTAGATTCAAAACTTTTTTCAGTTATTTCACTATATTTAACACTGCTGTTTTGGCACTTGGTAACTACACGAGATAAATAATCTGCTGGATTGTTTTTGGATTTTATATGTTGAATTTCGTTTTTTTTTATGATTGTGGACCTAAGCAGGCTAAAATTGGCCTATCGTGCTAAAGCACTCAGGAACACTTAGGAGGATGGATAGAGGGATAATAAATTGCCAAAAGATGCCTATGAACAGCTACCTTAAATTTTCTCATATCATAAGTGAGAGGAAAGCAGGAACTAGGGAGATCATTCCAGAGTTTAGAAGCCGTGTAGAAAAATGTGGATTGTGCCCGTTTGGTACGACAAATGGAGGTTTGTACTGCATACTGATGATGTGAATGAGCGAACCGAGTGTTTCTCGCAAAGATAGCCGGAGATGGTATCAAAGAATGTAATTCACCAGCACAATAGCCGTTGTAATAACGATAATACAAAGAAAGAACTGAAACCATCCTTCTATGCTCAAGGGACTGTATGTGAGAAGTTAAGAACGGGTCATTTATAAGCCTAATCGCTCTCTTTTGAATACGATCAACGATATCGAGAGCGTATTGGAGAAAACTAACCCAGAGGTGAGAATTATATTCCAGATGAGGCCGAATTTGGGCCTTATACAGCAGAAGGAATTGTCGAGAGGTAAAGTACTGCTTCGATCTGTACAAAAAGCCTATTTTACGAGCAGCTGTTGAGAGATTTGAAGATACAGTCATACCCAACAGAGTAATAGAGTCTAAAAACTTAAGAACTGAAGCCATTAATACTTACAACAGGAAATGATCGATCTTTTTTGGCGGACACAAGGCAACACTGAGTTTTGTTAGTATTAAATTTAACTAGATTATTGCTTCCCCATTCGAGAATACGTTGAATGTCTTTGTTGATTGAATTTGCCATCCAGATTTAATTTCTTGATTTGACATAGAAGGTGGATTATCATTATGAGTAGACTGAGATGAACTACAGTGAAGAGTGCTATCGTCAGCATGGGAATGGATGGGGTTAGTTGTTGAAGAAATAAGGTCATTTATGTACAGCAGAAAAAGTGTAGGCGCTATAACGGATTCCTGTGGTACGCCCGCGTTAATGCTAACTTCTTTTGAAAAAAAGCAATCAACTACGACACGTATTCGTCTGTTATCAAGGAAACTAGAAAGCCAGTTGATGAGCGTATCATTTAACCCAAGCGAGGTGAGTTTGGCAAGTAAACACTTATGCCAAACTTGGTCAAATGCCTTTGAGATATCTAAAGCGACTACAACTGTTTCACCGGACTGCTTTACTGTAATGTTCCAAACTTGGGCCACATATGAAAGAAGATCACCTGTTGAACGACTTTGCCTAAACCCATATTGGTGGTCACTAAGGAGTTTGTTACTTTCAAGGAACGTGAGCAGTTGCTGATTGATCGCTTTTTCCATGATTTTAGACAAAATGGAAGTGATGGCAATTGGTCGGTAGTTTGAGGGATCTGTCTTATCGCCTTTTTTGGGAATAGGTTGAACATTTGCTAACTTCCATGATGGAGGGAATTCCCCAGAAGACATAGAGATCGTATAGAGCTTAGATAGGACTGGTGCTAGTTCCGGGGAACATTTCTTTAAGACAATAGCTGGGATACCGTCTGGGCCAGTTGCCTTATTGAGATCAATCCTACTGATGATCGATTCCAAGAGCTTGTACCGAAAATGAATTGATTTCATAGCGTATGAAAAAGAGTTGACTAGGGGCACATCTTTTCCAGAATCATTGCGACACGAGTTTGATGCAAACAAATCCACAAAAACATTGGCTTTGTCTACAGAATCAGCAACTACCGATCAGTCAATAGATGTCAGGGGGGGAAATGAAGATGTTCCAAAGTTTTTACTAATGGCTTTAGCTAAAGACCAAAATTTACGACTGCCTAAAGGAGATGTAGCTAGTTCATTGCATTTTCGTTGTTCGAACAACTTTTTAGTTTTAGTGATGACACTTTTACAGATATTTCTAGCACCAACGTATTCTACATGGTTGTCGACCGATTTATTAGATTTCCATTTAATGTAATATTTATTTTTTAGCAGAAGCCTTATTGAACCAGGGTTGGGAACGTGAATGATCTACACGGTACTGTTTTTTGGGAATGTATAACTCCATTCCCATGAGGATCACTTCAGATACTGAAAGATCGATGTTCGAAGAAGAGGACGACTTAAAACAATATTCACGCCATGGAAAGGTTGCAAAGAAATCCCGTAAATCACTCCATCGAGCTGACTTAGAACACCACAAGGTTCTATCGGTTTTGCGAACAACAGTGGAATTAGGTACAGTAGAAAAGATTTCTATTACACAATGGTCGGAAAGACCTAAAGGCGAAAGAACGGAAGTTTTATAAACAAGAGGGTTTGATGTAAGAAAGAGATCTAGAAGATGTGGAGTATGGTTATCAGGGATTCTTGTGGGTTCAGAAATCATTTGTGTGAGATCACATGAAATAGCAAATGTTTCTGCACTATGACCAGCAGGATTTGTAGTAGATGAAAGCTGAAGCCAATTAGAGTTATGAACATTGAAATCGCCTACTATTGAGATATCGCAAGATGGAAACTGAGACAGGAGATAGTCAACTTTCATACTAAGGTAATCGAAGAAGTCTTGAACGTTACTGTCATTAGGAGACTAAAACCACTTAAGAAAATTGACCAATATTGTAAACACCTCGTCGCCATTTTTGGTATACCATATTTTGGTTCTAATATTTTCGCCAATAATGCCTATGCTTCATTATCAGTTTGTAAAATGAATTTATGTCCAAATAAAAACTCGTAAAATTTATTCAATCCAAAAACGATTGCATAGGCCTCCTTCTCCAAGATACGATATTTAATTTGGGTATAATTTAATTTTTTGCTTGCGAATGCTACTAGTTTTATAATGTTATTACTGTTTCTTATAGACAGCACTGCGGCTGTCCAATCGAATTTATCCTTTTTTAAACAATCATACAATGGTGTTAATATTATTACCATGTTTTGTAAAAATTGGTTGTAGTAGTTGATTTTTCCTAGGAATGATTTAAGCATTCTAACTGTCGTGGTAATGACAACACAGTTTCTATTTTACTTTTTATAATTTTTACATCAGTTTTGTTTACCTCGAATCCAAAAGTGTCTCATTTTTCCTCAAAAAATTTACATTTATTTATTTATTTATTTTTTAGTTTTAATTTCTCATTTGTTTCTGACAATATTTTTCCATACACATATATGTTGTTTATATAGACAATGATATCTAATTCACTTAATTTTTGTGTAATTAATCTTTGGAAAGATCCAGGCCCAGTGCTTATTCCGAAGGTTCCAATTGTTGATATGCTTCCCAGATTTCACCAGTAAATATTTGTGAACTAGTGATCGAAGTCATAGTTGCGCCCGGTGGACTGTTTTCTGATTTCAAATTGTTTATATATTCTCGTAAGTAATGTCTAAACGTCTTTGATGGTGTGTGTATCCAAAAATAATGTTTTTTGAGCTAGTTTATAAGCAATCTCTATTAATTCTTCTTTCGTTTTTTCTTGTATCCAAAATTTTCTTCCTTGTTTAATTAACTCATGGATAAAATTCATTTATATTAACGAAGGTACAATTCACTTTGTTTTTACAATGGGATTAATAGTTATTATTTGCATTATATGAAAAATAATCATAGTTGCACTTTAAATCATAAAACTTGGATCGTTTCGTGCTCGTCGCTAATGTTGTATCATGATAAAAAGTGATTAATTAACGCATCCAAATGTATTAATTGGAAAAACACGTTTTATTCCTAACCCAACTTATACAACAGCAAAATGTAGGTCATCTGTAATTTATAGTATATATAATAAATATAGGTCATTTGTAAATTATAGCGGCGGGTTAGTGTTGCCATCTATTAGTGACGTACACAACACTTTTCTGTGTCATTTCCTGTGATTTCAATAAAAGTTGTATAACCGTATTTAGGTAAGCGGAAGAACACGCTTTATACTGCACAGTACCGTATCACACCCTTTCTTTGGTGATATTCACGCTATTGTGTGTCATTATTGTTTTTATTGTGCACACTTTAAAACTTCTCGAATTTATGTTTTCTACGTGTTCAATATGATGATAACTAGGATTAGTTAAAATTAAGGTTCAAATTGTTTGATTTTGAAATTTTGAACTTGCAAGCTTCAACCAATCAATTACATTTATTATTGAAACTTTAAGTAAGAAAGATTGCGTATCACTTCCTTTCGAAAGCGAATTTGTTTGTTTTTTACTTTAAAATCATTGTATATATTATTCATTGAATATAATTTTTTCTTATTATTATAATATATAGTGTTAACCTTAGGCGTATTATTTCATTATTGGATGTAACATTACATGTGATCTCACAACATTATCATTAATTACGGTTCACATGAATTATTAGGCAACAATAGCTCGGGTTATTTTCTTGTTGCTAATTGTTTAATAGTAATATTTCAGATTATATGACCTTGCAGTGACCACATAAAGCAGTCTTGGAAAGTCATGCTGAAGAAAATGCAAATAAACTTCACCGTATAAATTTCCTTGAAAGATGTGGAGGTCAATACAGCGGTCCCCAATCACTACAGCCCAAACGTTTAAACGGAATCGACTCAGGAAAAGATCTTGCACTACAAAGGGATTTTCCTAGGCATAGTGATACATATAATTCATATTAAAAGCACCATCCCTAGTGAAAGGGGACTCATCTGTCCACAATACTTTTCCCAAAAAGTGGTAGTGCAACCCGAGGTTGAAGGTCACTTAGCTCTAATCCTTGCACGCAAGTGAAGTGGTAGACATGGAGGTTTTTGCGTAAAACATCCAATATCTTCGTGTGTGAGACACCTGCTCCTCATCCAGCTTGACGTGAAGTAATAGTTCGATCTTGTTCCACATGGTCCAGTATGAACCCTTCCACATCAACATTCTGGCCATCTTGGCCTCTTTCGACCAACCTACTAAACGAACCAGTCCCCATGAGTCCTTGGTAAACTTGAAAATACACCGCGAGTGGGTACAGGACGACCTGGTTAGTTCATACGGTACTCCTCTTCCGATTTTGATAAAAATTCGTCTTTTCGTATTCGGATTGTTTAATCGTTTTTAACATTTTGGAGCCTATAAAAATTGAAGGCAACGATATAAAAGGACCATTAAGCGCTTGTTTTAAAGATTATGAAGGGTAGTCGTTTTTGTGAAAAATATCCGTTAAATTTTCATTACTTTTCAAATTTGGTTACCTCTGGTAAACGTACGTAAATTTTCAGTCAGAACAAAACAATTTGTACTATGAAATTTTTTGCTGCAGATTGGACCTATTCTCACCAATTCCCTTTCAGCAGATTACTTCCCTTCCACCCTATATAACACTTTAAATTAAAGTTGGGGATATGTACTGTTACTGTTAATCAACTTACTCCAGTTCCTGTTTTCTCGTAAGAAATAATTCCGTCCACCCTAAGTGCTTAAATCAGCTTTATACGTGCAACACAAGATCTTAGAAAGTTCGCCGCTTAAATCTCAATGGTCTAAAATGAGCACTACGTTAAATAATAAGACGTCACTGGAGTTATTCGAAAACTTTTTCGATTCAAAAGTTACACAAATGTTTATAGATTGCACTACTAATACGTGGCTACCAAAAATCGTCCATATCGTGAAACTTTGAACGAAATGAAAGTGTTTTTCGGATCTTTGTTGTTAAGTGGCTACAGTTCAGTACTCCGACGAATAATGTATTGGAAGAATTCCAAAGATACTCATAATTCCCTTGTTTCTGAAGCAATTTACTGAAATTGCTTCGAACATATTTTAACCATCATTAATTGCTGTGACAATAATACATTGCATTCCCAGGATCGCTTTACCAAAAATGGGTCTCTTATAAATGCCACGAATAAGCGATTTTTAGAGTTCGCACCGGTAACGAAAAATCACTGCGTCGATGAAGATATGGTTCCCCATTATGGGCTCCAAACAGTTCATCAGAGGAAAACCGATACGCTACGGGTATAAGATGGGTACATTGTCTGGTATGAGCCGTACCAGGGTGCAGAAATAAAAGACTGTTATAAGTCATTGGGCTTAGGCGCGCCTGTTGTTCTGGAATATAGTAATGTATTACATTATGTCTATGATATACCATAAAGTTTGTACTTTGATAACTTTTTTACCAGTACCACTTTAATAGAAGAGCTTAATAAAGAAAGCTAAAGGTTACTGGTACTGTTAGAAAGAAACGGAATTGGCAACTTCCCACTGGTTTCTGATGCAAACTTGCTAATGCAGCGTGGGTCTTGGGACTGCCAAACTTCCAGTGAAAATTCTATTCAAATTGTCAAATGGTCTGACAATAGAATTGTACATTTAGCTTTCAATACCTACAATATAGAACCTTTTAAACAAGTTACGAGAAAGAAAGAAAAAGAGTACTAGTTGCATATATGGGTGGTGTGGATCGAAGTGACTAGGATAATCTATTACGTGGACGCTACTGAACAAAGTGCTTGAAGTTAGATAAAGAACAAGATGATAAGTTTGATCATCTTGGCTTCAGACGTTCTGTAGATGTGTCCTGTGTCACTTATAGAAAAATTTGGCAGTGACAAAAGCAGTAAACGACTCGGAAGACCGTCTTCTTTAGAAAATTTGGAATTACGATTAGATCGTCTCGAGCATTACGCTTCAGAACATTATAAACACTTTGTAGAGTATGCAGCAAAAATGTATCAACGAAATGTTTTAAATATAATGCGGCTTTACATGTGCGATGTTTTGTTGAATACCATACCAAATAATCTTTTTACTTAAATTAAATATATTAAAAACAAAGGTCCACTATCATTTTAAAATAACGGCTATTTAAAAAAAACTACAGTCTTTTCTTTTATATTTTTTAAGTTACTCTCATCAATCAAAGAAAAGATAGTTTCTTTACCAAACAAAGTTTCTGGGTTAATTGCGAATTGCTTTGATAAAAGTGGGCCGTTCCTGAGATATCTGCCGTCCGTGTGCGAAAATAATTTTCCCGTCCCCTTACTTCTGATTAACCATGTAGGTAGCGGGCCGCGAAAATCTTATTATTGTAATAAACGTTTATCGAATCGCCATTGTTACCATGATAAACAAGATAATTAGTGGGTTTTTAATATCTTGCTAATACGTCGTAATTTGCTAATGTTTTCAAAATATTTTATTTATATATTTTTATGTAAGAAATGTGATAATGTACGTAACTGATATTTGACTAGGGTCAACACATGTTGGGGTTTGAGTAGCATGTGTACGCTTAAAAACTACTTTACTGAAGGGGCGTAACGAATCATTGGAAATTCTTATGCGCGCGATTCTTAATGTAAAATGTCACTAGTTTAGTAAGAAATTGTGTCGGTACAGACTGCGATCAAAAGATATCTTGGTTTGTTACTTGGAAACTCGAGACCTAAATGTAGGGTTTGCACGGACGAATGTATATTTTTAAAATTAAGATGTGCAATAATTAATATGAAATTGTTCCAACGTAAACTAATGTTTCTTGTTCTTTTCATTACTTTTGAAAAATGGGGGTTGATTGCGGGAGTAAATATAGTTAGTTTTGAAATCACTAATTTGTCTTTTCTTTCGGGGTATGTTGTAATGTGTTTTCAAATATTAATCTATAAATAACGCGTATGTTAACGATTTGTGTCTGTGATCAATTAAAGGAATATATACGCAAGTGTAAGTAGGTATTTTATATAAATTAAGGCTGGCTGCAAATGATTCTACAAGCCTATATAACCTATTAAGAAGTGAGCATTGCCTTGCAAAGATATCTCATTCTCACCAGGGCTCATTAAGCTGAAATCTGCTAAAATAAAAGCGCTCTCTCACGCTAGTATTGGTGTGAATTAGCATTGTTGTTTGTTGTTTATATTTACATTTGTGTATCGGTGGGCTGGTGAACGGGTACATGATACGGCTTTGGTTATTAATTGTAAAAGGCAATTGCCAAGTGGGTACACACTCCCGAAACCTGATAACCATTAAACACCTCAAATTTTATTTTTATCGTTGTATAGATGAATGTGTAACTTGAGAAAGGAGCGCTGTATTTTCCTAACGTCCTCAAATTTATATATTGGTCACGATGTTGTGATCTATTTATAACTTACTCTTATAAGGCTTTGTTTTAATGAGGTTTTTTTTTTGTCAGTTGTTAGGTAGAATTATTTGCCTGCGAGTTGATTTCTCTTTAGTGGTCACTAATCACTAAACAATTATGTACGTGTAAATTCCTTGTGTATTTTCTTTTGTCTTTGCTTTTACCTTATTATCACCTGTGCAATTTTACTATTGTTGTATTTTATATGTACCATAATTTATTTTATTGTTTTATGTGCTTATTTACTTAAACACAGGCATGATTGGTTTTAAAGGGCCACATGTTTTGTATTTTTTTCTATTTTGATTATTTATGACACAATTGTGGGTGTGACTACATGGGGTTTCTGTTTTTGTTATTGTGTTTCTGTGTAACTAAACTGCTTTTTATTCATTTTCTCTTAATGTTATTATTTTGTACGCACTTTAACCCAATTGAATGGTGTTTTGTTATATATTTAATCCTGTCATTGTTTTTTTTGTGTTATTTGATTTATTAATGTACTTGTGCAATTAGTTATTTATGAATAAAGTGAGTATTATTGGTGGTTCTTTCCCACAATAGTACATTAACGGGTTGAACCACCATCGCGCAAAGCTCGTTGATTTTAATTTGAGTAGTTTCATTTTTTTACCTGCCCCTCATGATGCAACACTTACCTCATCCAGCCTATCTTATTCAAATAGCACAACGTACCTTCCACTAGACGGCTACTTCGTTTGATCAGATTTGAGGTTTGCGAGTAATTAAACGTTTTAATTAGAAAAGTCAAAGTAAGGCAGGCAATTAATTTGAGTAATAGTAACATTATTGTCAGTCTAGTCAAGATAAATCTCTTAGCGATTGTTTTGTTCTTGAATTTGCATTATTGCAAATAAGTTTAAATTATGCTTTTCAAGATAGTTACAACCATAATTTCTTTGAAGCAATTTTAGCTTAAATAAAGCATAGGAAACGTGAAAAAAGTAAATTATATTTCGGAAAAATAAGTCAGCAAGCACTTATAATAAATTAACATGAATAGACATTTATACTATTAGTCCAGTTCCTCTTTCTCAAGAAGCTGTTTAAAATAGAAAAATAATTAAAACGTTCCGTTTCGCTATACCTAACTCACAAATTAATTTGTTTGACAAAAATTCAATCATTTCTTGCATTCAAACGAAATTAAAATTTTTAAATCTTCTTCAACTAAGTTAAGGAAAATTTCTCTTTTTTCCATTTTTCTTACTATTTTTTGAATTAAAACAAAGAAGTCTACATACTTTTTTATATTCTTTTAATTTTAAATATCACGCAGATTCAATGGATATTTAATACAAAAGAAATTTATTTTTCATTCTACATTTTCAGACGACGATCAAATTCCACCATCTGTAAATATATCAAATTCCTAGCGGTTATGGCGTATATGCACAATTATCTACATGAGTAGGAACTTTCCAATATTGCACATTGTTTATTTTTAAATCTATGACGTGTACCACGTATTTATTATTAAACATTTTTCAAATAAAATTTTTGAAAGAACATAATTTTATATTAATACTACAGTTTATAACAAATAAAAAAATAAAAAAATCTTTGTGTGTTGTTATATTAGAAAGGTAAATTGCACCACGGTCTAGCTCAGTGAGGTACAAACTTATAAAACTTACTGAAATTTAGAACTCGTTCATCAGGTGTGATGAAAGCAGAGATATTTTCATAGATATAATCAGTGTTAGCATTTGTTTTATTTGGGCACCACTCAATTTCTAGGTTTAATAAATAAAATACAAGAAAAATTGAGAAAGGTTGTATCTCAGAACATAATAGGTAATCTGAATAAGCACTAAACATCTGTATTTATATGTATATTTAATAAAGCAAGATGTCTGATTAATATCAGAATAAAATAACTAAAACGATACTTCTTGTACTGCCTTACAATCTTAAAATCACTAAATTAAACACAGTAGATAAACGTACAATCTGTTTACTTAGAATTCAAAATGCAATCTATTCAATAATGAAACGTGTATTGACCAATGTCAACAAATTACAGTTGTGATAGGTTATGAACTCAAATGTTTTTATTTCAGGAGCAGGACTCTACTGTTCCTTTCTTTTAACCGTATCGAAATAACACAAACCGATTTGTTATTTACTTAACTGCACTAAAAGGATAAGTACTTACTTGTACAAAACAAATATTTTAATCTCGTCTTAAACGAACTGTAGCTTGAGAATTTTCATTTCCAATTCCAAGACAAATATACGATAATGTAAAGGTAATTTTCATTTGTAATTAACGTAAAAATAGACGAAACAGAGACGTATAGGAAGGCACTATAACTTTCCTCTGTCTTCAACATAAAAATTAGACGAACGGTAGCATATAGTAATATTCAATAATTGGCCCCAAATGTTGACCCTACTATAATTGAAAGATATAACGACGAACGCAGCTTAAAACGACGAAAGCTGGTTATAACGACGAACGCAGAATATGTATAACGGCATATGTGATTGATGCAAAACAAAGGTATCTCCATTTATATTCATAAAGATGGCATTGCATTAACCTGCCATTTTAACAAAGTTAAGCTCGTGACGTCATACTCACGCCACTCAATGATACGTAAATTTACCAAAATAAAAGCTTTTTCTTGAAGATACACGGTTTCCTTGTTCCTACCTTTGTACTTGGTTCTTGTTTCCCTATTAAATGTAATATATAGAAAATGTAATTAGACGCCTTTACATACCTTATAAAAGGGAAGCAAAACTTAAAAAAGATAACGTCTTAAATGCACGACATGATAAACGGAAATGCATCAAGCATGCTCAACTCACGCTGCGCATAGAACTAAAATTGAATGTCTAAAATATACACAGGGACGCTCGTAATTATGTAGACTGAAGATAAAATATTGCGATATAAAAATTTAATTATTAAACGAGAAAAGAAATGCTTGAAAATACTAATGTAATGTAAATATACTTATCGATAATAATGCAAATTTCGAAATTTAAATTAAGGTAACGACAGACAAGAATTGGCACGTTACAAGTTTGCATTTTCATAATAATGTAATAAGACATTTGTTTCCTCAAACTCAATGAAAATAAAAATTTCCGTTTGGTGTAATTCATATTACATACCTTTCAAATTAGTAAAAAATAATTCAACCGTTTCTGATATGTAATATACGATTTGAAAACATACATTTATTTATTAGATGTACATTTTAACAATAATAATCATATTTTACTAATATTACGTTCCGTGTAGGTAACATTCAACAAATACCAAATTTATTAAAATAACACATAAAAGGTTGTGACAAATACATATATTATTTCGGGAACATGGGTAATTTAACAAACTGAAAGAATTATCTACGCGGCATTGTATTACATGAGATAAGTACAATTAAAAAAATACCATTTGCATTTTTTTAACACTAAACATATAATGAAAATGTCACGACCTTCGGAAATTAAAAGAACTGAAATAGTTTTAATACATTTTTTTTAGGATAATTATGCAACCTCTTTTATAAGAAGTTCATTACGAAAATAGGCAACATTGTAAAAACAAAAACAATAATCTATGTCAACCCAACGTATAAAACTTCATGACATACAGAGGTTAATAGACATCCAGATACTAACTTATATTAAAAGAAATGAAATAATTTTAATTTCATTTTTTTTAGGATAACTATGCAACCTCTTTTTTATACGTTGATAACGAAAACAGGCAACATTGTAAAAACAAAAACAATAATCTATCAGAATGACGTTTAAAACTTTATGTCAGATAAAGATTCATAGACATAAATACATGTTAACGTAAAAACAATTTTAAAGACGCCCCTATTTTATAAAAATATCGATAATACAGCTTCAGCATTTTTAATCACATTTATTTAATTTTTACAGTTATTTCGCTTTACATTAAAAAACCTTACAAAGGAAATTTATATAAAATTAATCGTTATTCAGAAAATGAAAAAATTTGAACTACCACTTAAATTCTACCCTAGGAATTCTTTTTGCCGCTAAATTTTTTTTAATAATTTTGTACCCGAATAGGCTAAATTTGGCCTATCATGTTATAGGAATACTTAGGAGGATGGATAGAGGGACATTGAATTGCCAAAAGATGCCTATGAGCGAGGAAAACAGGAACTAGGGAGACCATTCCAGAGTTTAGAAGCCGTGTAGAAGAATGTGGATTGTGCCCATTTGGTGCAACTAGTGGAGATTTGTACTGCATACTGATGATGTCAATGACCGAACCGAGTATTCCTAGCAAAGGTAGCCCGGGGTGGTATCAAAGAATGTAATTTATCAGCGCAATAGTCATTGTAATACCGAGAATACTAAGAAAGAACTGAAACGATTCTTCTATGCTCAAGGGACTGTATGTCAGAAGTTAAGGACGGGTCATTTATAAGCCCAATCGCTCTCTTGTGAATACGATCTACGATATGGAGAGGGTATTGGGGAGTACCAATCCACAGGTGAGATGAGGTCGAATTTGGGCCTTACACAGCAGAAAGAGTTGTCGGGAGGTAAAGTACTGCTTAGAACTGTACAAAACGCTTATTTTACGAGCAGCTGTTTTGGTAACTGACAGAAGATGGTCAACCCATGATAGATTTGAAGATACAGTCATTCCCAACAAAGTAATAGAGTCTGAAAGCTTAAGATCTGAGCCATTCATACTTACATCAGGAAATGATCTTTTTTGGCGGACGCAAGGCAACACTGAGTTTTGTTAGCATTAAATTTAACTAGATTATTGCTTCCCCATTCGACAATACATTGAATGTCTTTGTTGATTGAATTTGCCATTTCAGCTTTAATGTTTTGAGACATAGAAGGTAGATTACCATTATGAGTAGACTAAGAGAGCTGTCGTCAGCAAAGCAATGTATTGGATTAGTGGTTGAAGAGATTTATGTATAACAGAAAAAGTGTAGGCGATATAACTGGCACGCCCGCGCTAATGTTAACTTCTTTTGAAAAACAGCCACCAACTACAACACGAATTCGTTTTTTATTAAGGAAACCAGAAACCCAGTTGATGAGCATATCATTTAACCCAAACGAGGTGAGTTTGGCAAGTAAACACTTATGCCGAACTTGGTCAAATACCTTCGAGATATTTGAAGCGACTACAACTGTTTCACCGGATTGTCCTAATGTATTATTCCAAACTTGGGTTACATATGAAAGAAGATCACCTGTTGAACGACTCTACCTAAACCCATATAGGTGGTCACTAAGGAGTTTGTTAGTTTCAAGCAACGAGAGCAGTTGCTGATTGATGGCTTTCTTTCGTAATTTTAGACTAAATTGAAGTAGTTCGAGGGGTCGGTCTTATCTAACATTCGTTAACTTCCATGACGAAGGAAATTCCCCAGAAGACATAGAGATCTAATAGAGCTTAGATAGGACTGATAATCTATTTTAGGGGCTTGTAGCGAAAATGAGTTGGTTTCATAGCGTATGAAAAATGAAAAATCCAGAATTACCGACACACGAGTTTGATGCAAATAAATCCACAAAAACATTGGATTTGTCTACAGAATCAGCAACTATAGATCCGTCTAAAAGATGTCGGGGGGGGGGGGGAATGAAGTTTTACCAAAGTTTTTAGTAATGGCTTCAGCTAAAGACCAAAATTTACGACTGCCCAAAGGAGATGTAGCTAGTTCATTACATTTTCGTTGTTCAAACAATTTTTTAGCTTTAGTGATCACACTTTTGCAGATATTTCTAGCACCAACGTATTCTGTATGACTCTCGACCGTTTTATTAGATTTCCATTTAATATAAGATTTATTTTTCAAAGATATTGCATCAGCTCAAGCTTTTTTGAACCAGGGCTGGGAACGTGAATGACCTATACGATTCTGTTTTTTGGGAATGTATAACTCCACGTCCACCAGTATAACTGCAGATACTGAAAAAGCAATGTCCGAAGGAGAGGACGACTTAAAACAATATTCACGCCATGGAAAGGTTGCAAAAGAGTCACGTAAATCACTCCTTGTAGCTGACTTCAAACACCACAAAGTTCTATTACTGTTGCAAACAACATCGAAATTAGGGACAGTTTAAATTATTTCTATTAGACGATAGTCAAATAGACCTAGAGGGGAAGAACTGAAGTTTTATAAACAAGTGGGTTTGATGTAAGAAAGAGATCTAGAAGATGTGGAGTATGGCTAGGATACTAACATACATCCACACAGACATACACGCAGACATACACACAGACATACACACAGACATACATAGAGACACACACGCACACACTCACGCACGCACGCACGCACACACTCGCTCGCGCACGCACGCACGCACGCACCCACACACCCACACACGCACTCACACTCCCACATACCCACACACCCACACACACCCACACACCCCACACACCCACACACCCAAACACCCACACACCCACACATCCACACATCCACATACCCACACACCTTCACTGATATATCGGGGATCACTCCCAACACTATCGTAACCATTCTTCATAATGCTGTTTATTCATTTCGTCATGGTAATCAGGCGAACCTTTTTTTTCCAACGAAGGATTTGGCACAACCTGGTAAGAAACCGTTTTCGTTGCCAATATCCAATATAATCATTCTTAGTCCAAATCCAGAGGGTCGCTTGATACCCTATCTAAATCGGTTTATTTCTTGAATTGTCCCTCGGTATTGATCAAAACTCGTGCGGTTTTCTGGGGTAACAAATTCCACTCAACTCTTTTAGCAGTTATTGTAGTAGCTTCTATCAAATTGGCCTGTTCTCTAACTTCTTATAAGTATAATTCATTTCTTTTACCTATCTTTTTAATATGGTGGTACATACTTTTGGAAAATCGGGACACTCGTCTATCAATCTTTGTTCAGCTCGACTATGGTTGGCAGATTTATTTCCATATAAAAATGTAATATTGGTCTT
The DNA here is from genome assembly GCA_036346205.1 of Vesta saturnalis. Lineage (NCBI taxonomy): Eukaryota > Metazoa > Arthropoda > Insecta > Coleoptera > Lampyridae > Vesta > Vesta saturnalis. The sequence goes on along the minus strand of JARFJB010000260.1, from coordinate 153,651 downwards.
CGTATAACCCCGATATCTACTTTTGGTTTATCACTTCCAGGCCTCGTCTCTGACACTGTACCAGTACTACTTGCCCCTTCTCCAATTGATACCTTTACAACACTTCTTTCACTAAACCCCAAGCATTCCGCAGTACACTTCGCAACTTGATTAGGAATAATTGCGTTTACGCTCCGAAGAAAGCTTTTAGCTTTAGAACAATCTGTTTAAACTCAACGGACATATGCTTAGGCGTTTTTCTTTTTGGTAAGGAACTGCTGCAATATACGTATATATTGTAAAATTTACGGTAAGTATAATTACTTTTATACAAATAATACTGGACTGTTATAAAATTGATATGTAATTGCACTGTATCCAGCTTGATACCCACATTCTTTCCTACCTTTCACATATACATGCATATGAAACTAAATGACATCACTACCACATGCATTAACCTCAAATTTATCAAATTAAAAGGAGGATTGTAATTCACATATTACATCATGTTCATTAGGTGTACCGGATCTCCAATGAAGGCGTTCCACTTCTTATTATATTTACTAAGGATGCAAGTAAATATATCCCACGATGTATGATTAACAGCTTGGCGTAATCTTCTTCTGGTCCATTAGTGTACTTATTCTGCAGTATTGGAATCTTACATTCGATTGAATTGGAAGGATGCACTATATTGCTTAGTTTTGCATAATGGAAGCAACTAATTTCTCAAATTGTTATTTCCGAAATAATAATTCGACCATAGGTAATTGCTCTAATTGTGGCAATAATTTTATACTAATTTTTCGGTTAAGATTCGGTTAAATTATTTTGGGTGAAATTAAAACACGAAAACAATTCGTAACAAAAACTTTTTGTTTTAAATCGGAAATATTAAAACGATAATTTAATTACAAAACTCAGTTTTTTTTTAACAGATACGCGTTATCGACATTTTATAACCACACTTATTTTAATTAAATATGAAAATTATAATTTTCATTTGTTATTGGAACTTTCCCACTTATTTTAGGTTAAGCGATTTAATTAGCGAGAATAATTAAAATTTTGACACACAATTTGTTTACATCTTTAACTTATATAAAATTTACAAGAAAGCCAGAAACTTCCAATGCACATCCTTATATAGACTTTCTATACAAACAGTAAAATCCATAGTAATATAACATTGTACATCGAAACTTGATTAATTATGATTGGTCCAACACATTTTGGAAAATATATAATTTGTATTTTTACTTGTAACTTTTTTATTTATGGACCGATTTTCAAAATGATTGCATTTTCATGATCTATACCTCACATGACCCGCTTTCCTTAACATCTCAAATCTTCTCTAAAAGTCTGACTAAATCTAAATTTACAAACTATATTTAACTAAAAGTAAACTACTCTATATTCCACAGGAAAACAGGAAAAGCATAGGAGTACATCTATTTCCAATATGAATTGCCTATTTTAACTCAAGCTTAATCTCAAAGTTCGATAACATTCCAGCATAACCTCAAATCATGGTTTTTTTTACAAACTTCACATTTATGTTGTTAAATTTACTGTGAGCACTCTCGAAGCACTTAATTAAGTAAGTTCACTTCATTATATTTATACTTCTACACTTATTTCACTTATAAGTTTTACAAATCCATTTAATTTTTGTAATATATTAACCTATCGATGCCATATCTAAATGTCCACCTATGTTTACATTCTCTTTGTTTGAGGATAGAAGATACCTGTGGTAAATGCTGGCTTATGCATGTATACTTTACTACAAGAATATTTTATATTAAAATTATGTATATTTGCATTCCGATATTGCTCGGACATCAACATTATGAATTTAATGCATCGTTTTACTGTGATCATGTATAAATATGATGTAAACTGGAATTACAAGGCTCATGACTTGCTCTATAATCATTTATATGCTTAATTTTGAGTTATAACATAAATTTTCACACTGTGCGTTAACATATGTGTACTTACATAAACTGCGTTAACTGCGTTATATTAAATTTTGCTTTAACTCAAGCTCGTATTTACCTATCCCCATTATATTGCTTAATTTAATTATCTCAATATATATACATATATATATATATATATATATATATATATATATATATATATATATAATAATAAATATATAATACATTGTATATATATATATATATATATATATATATATATATATATATATATATATATATATATATAGTTTAAAGTAACGACCTAGTTATTATAAAAATATGGTATCGGATGCGGTCTAGTTAAAATGAAAATGACTTTTATTTAATTCAAGCTTGAAACATTTATTTCTTCATCAGAATCTGTGTAAGATGAACATAAGTGAGAATTAAACTGTTAACATCATAAAGACTACTTACTAAATGCCAGAATTATAAATTAACTAACATTATTGTACAGAACAGTTGATTACAATTTAAAACACTACTTAAAAAGACAGTTATTAGTCTTTCAAAATTATAAAATTGACATGTATGTATGGTTATAAACTAAAATTTTAGAAGATATGATTTATGAAAATTGTTTATGAATCAATTCAAATTAGTACTCAGAATATATGAATAGATGTTGGAGATTATCTAGATCAGTTTTGTAATTTAAAGTATCTTGAGTACTGAAAATGGAGTCATTTCAAGGAAAGTCTGCTTCATAATTAATTTCTGTGTCTAAAATTTTTACGTTAGGAAAATTTGAATGATTGGTGTTTTACTATGTTTTGCTAAAGCAGAAGAATTTTTTCCTATTTTACAGTCACTTATGCTGAGTAAGTCTTGTTTTAAGCCATTGTGATGTTTGTCCAATATATACTTTATTGCATTGTTACAAGGAATGGAATATACAACATTAGATTTACTAAGAATTGAGTTCTGTCTTTAATTTGAAAAAGTTGTTTGATAGGTTTAATGTTATATTTCGCTATACGTATTTGTTCGTTGTTTAAGATATTACATAAGATTGGTGTTAAGTTTTGTATGTAAATTCTTTTGTTAATCATGTTTGTTTGTGTCAAGTATGCATTTTGAAAATTAATTTGAGAATTGAATGTGTTGTATAATAAATTTTAATAATGTTTTGGATAACCATTGTTACTAAAAATCAAAATAACTTATCTAGATTCTTTTTATGTAATGATTGATCAAATTTAGTATTGTTTGAGACCCAGAAAAATTAATTTTGATTAAAGGTATGATTAGAATAGTAATTAATATATCTACCTGAGTTAGTTGGTTTTTGATACCAGTCTATTATTAAACTGTTATTAGGTTTCTTATGATTCTGGTATCTAAGAAGATATATTATTTTTTCTTCTTCTAATGTAAACTGAATATGTTTATTAAAACTTAAAAATCTGAACTTGAATGTTAATCATTGGGTATGGCAAAATTACATCGTCTACGTATTTTTAAAAAGGAATCAAGTTAAGTAAAGGTAATACATGATCAAAAGAATCCTTACTATTGTAACAAGTATGACTAAGAAGATCCCATAGGCCAAAATTTGTATAAAAATATTATTGAAGGAAAAATAGGTATTATTGAAAATAAAGTTAATGTTAATAAACAATTTTTTGAAAATCAATTTTCTATACTGTCCCATTTAGTTTCTATTATTGAAAGTATTAGATCCAATGGTATGTTAGTAAATAAAGAGACAACATCTAGAGAAATCAAATGTAATTATGTGTAATTAAAATTATTGTATGTTGATGCAAAAGTAAAAGAATCTTTGGTATTGTAATCATTTATATTGTTAAAGGAATTTGATAAAATGTTTGCACAGCTAGAGTGCATGTGTTGGTGAATTGATAGAACAAACTATAGGTCTAATATATTATTTTTATGTACTTTAGGTAGCCATAAAATTTGGGTGCTATTGCATTATTTATAGTTAAGAGTTTAACTGTAGGTTCATCAATACAATTATTTTCCTTTGTTTTAACTAATTCATTGTTTTCTTTTGTGTAGTGAACGTATCAAATTTAATTTTGAAAAGTTGATCTGCAAGAAGATCATTAGCTTTGTTAATGAAGTTTGTTTTATTGATGGCGTTATCTCTCCTTTATCTGCAGTAGTGATAAGTACATCATTGTTGTCTTTAAGAAACTCCTAGCTTTATTAAAAAAATAATTTTCAAGACTGTATTTAGTGTACTAAACAGAATTTAATTTTATTGGTGACTTGAGCTCTTAAAACATTAGTTAGTATAAAATGTTCTAGAATTTCTCAACATCTGCTAACAACCTTATAGTGGGTAATTCTTTGGTGAATTGATAAACTAAATTTCGGTCATATAGAATTTTTTATCAAAAACTAGTTAAATTCACAAACCATTTACGTATCATTAACAATCATTTTTTTATTATTTTTTGAGTAAATTGTATTTGTTTAAATTGATTTTTTATATAACAACTTCTTCTTAATTTTCATTCCTAATATTAAATTCAGTATATAAATTAAGGTATGATACTTAATAAAGTTGATTTGATTTTTAATGAAAATTTATTTTTAATGTCGGAATGGTAATTTTAATTTATATTTAAATTTTGTACTTACTTATTAAAATTGTTGATTTCTTGTCTATATGTTTGTTGTCATCAATTCAAGATTGGAATTATTTGTGTGGTTGGGAATTATGTTGGTCTTACATGAATAAGAAAATCTCTGTTTAATTTTAGCTAATTTGATGGAAAATGATGCCCATTGTTTGAATTTTTGTATCAAGTCCATATTTACAAGTGATATCTTTAGAAACCCATCTATAATATGAAGTTTGAAGTAACGACCGTGTTATTATAAAATATGGTATCGGAATAATGTTAGTTAATTTATAATTTCGTATTTAGTAAGTAGTCTTTTGATGTTAACAGTTTAATTCTCACTTATGTTCATCTTACACAGATTCCTGATGAAGAAATAAATGATTTCAAAGCTTGAATTAAATAAAGAGTCATTTCATTTTAACTAGACCGCATCCCGATACCATATTTTTATAATAACTGGTCGTTATCCTAACTTCATATTATAGATGGGTTTCTATCAAGATATCACTTGTAAATATGGACTTGATAACCAAAATTAAACAATTCATTTTATCAAATTAGCTAACAAATTAAACAAAAATTTTCTTATTACGTGAAAGAAAAATTAACCATTAAAAATTAAACAGCTCCGAATTGATGACAAACAACATACAAAATAAGACAAAAATCAACAATTTTAATAAGAATAATCAAAAATATTAAATAAAATTAAAATTAATTTTAAAAATTAAATTTTAAACTCAATCAAATCAACTTTATTTATATGAATTTATATACTGAAAATTTAGGAATGAAAATAATTTCAAGAAGAAGTTTGCTTATATAAAAATATCAATTTAAACAAATACAATTTACTCAAAAATAATCAAATAAAAATAGATTGTTTAATGATAACAGTAAATGGTTTGTGAATTTAAGCAACTGTAGTTTTCCGCATGATATTAAAATTTACTATCACTAGGACCGAAATTTAGTTTATCAATTTCACCTAAAGAATTACCCACTATAAGGTTGTTAGCAGATGTTGAGAACATTCTAGAACATTTTCATACTAATACTAATGTTTTAAGAGCTCAAGTCACCAATAAAATTACGAATTACTTGTTTAGTACACCTAAATACAGTCTTGAAAATTATGTTTTTAATAAAGCTAGGATGTTTCTTAAAGACAACAATGATGTACTTATCACTACTGCAGATAAAGGAGAGATAACTGTAGCCATCAATAAAACAAACTACATTAACAAAGCTAATGATCTTCTTGCAGATCAACTTACTTACAGAAAATTAAAATTTGACCCTACGTTCACTACACAAAAGAAAAACAATGAATTAGTTAAAACATTAAAGGAAAATAATTGTATTGATGAACCTACAGTTAAACTCTTAACTATAAATAATGCAATAGCACCCAAATTTTATGGGCTACCTAAAGTACATAAAAATAATATACCCTTAGACCTATAGTTTGTTCTATCAATTCACCAACACATGCACTCTCTAGCTTTGTTGCAAACATTTTATCAAATTCCTTTAACAATATAAATGATTACAATACCAAAGATTCTTTTACTTTTGCATCAACATACAATAATTTTCAATTACCACATAATTACATTTTGATTTCTCTAGATGTTGTCTCTTTATTTACTAACATACCATTGGATCTAATACTTTCAATAATAGAAACTAAATGGGACAGTATAGAACCACATTGCAATTTTTCAAAAAAATTGTTTATCCTAACTATTAACTTTATTTTCAATAATACCTATTTTTCCTTCAATAATATTTTTTTAAGCAAATTTTTGGCACCCCTATGGGATCTTCTCTTAGTCCTATACTTGCTACAATAGTAATGGATTCTCTTTTTGATCATGTATTACCTTTACTTAACTTTGATATCCCTTTAATTAAAAAATACGTAGACGATGTAATTATTGCCATACCCAATGATACTAACATTCAAGTTCTAGAGATTTTTAACAGTTTTAATAAACATATTCAGTTTACATTAGAAGAAGAAAACAATAATAGTATCCCCTTCTTAGATACCAGAATCATAAGAAAACCTAATAACAGTTTAATAATAGACTGGTATCAAAAACCAACTAACTCAGGTAGATATATTAATTACTATTCTAATCATACCTTTAATCAAAAAATTAATATTGTTCTGGGTCTCAAGAACAGAATACTTAAGATTTCGCATCAATCATTACATAAAAAGAATCTAGATAAGTTATTTTTGATTTTTAGTACCAATGGTTATCCAAAAACATTATTAAAGAATTTATTATACAGCACACCATTCAATTCTCAAACACCAATCTTATGTAATATCTTAAACAACGAACAAATACGTATAGCGAAATATAACATTAAACCTATCAAACAACTTTTTTCAAAATTAAAAGACAGAACTCCAATTCTTAGTAAATCTAATGTTGTATATTCCATTCCTTGTAACGAATGCAATAAAGTATATATTGGACAAACATCACAATGGCTTAAAACAAGACTTACTCAGCATAGAAGTGACTGTAAAATAGGAAAAATTCTTGTGCTTTAGCAAAACATAGTAAAACACCAATCACATTCCAAATTTTCCTAACGTAAAATTTTAGACACAGAAATTAATTATAGAAGCAGACTTTTCCTTGAAATGACTCACATTTTCAGTACTCAAGATACTTTAAATTACAAAACTGATCTAGATAATCTCAGCAACATCTATTCATATATTCTGAGTACTAATTTGAATTGATTCAGTACAACAATTTTCATAAATCATATCTTCTAAGAATTTTAGTTTATAACGCAGTAGGTATACATGTCAATTTTATAATTTTGAAAGACTTCAATAACTGTCTTCTTTTAAGTAGTGTTTTTAAATTGTAATCAACTGTTCTGTACAATAATGTTAGTTAATTTATAATTCTGGCATTTAGTAAGTAGTCTTTATTATGTTAACAGTTTAATTCTCACTTATGTTCATCTTACACAGATTCCTGATGAAGAAATAAATGATTTCGAAAGCTTGAATTAAATAAAGAGTCATTTTCATTTTTAACTAGACCGCATCCCGATACCATATTTTTATATATATATATATATATATATATATATATATATATATATATATATATATACAGGGTGTTACTTAAGTGTATGTACTTATTTTAAGGGTAATTCCTGAGGTCATTTCGAGCCGGAAAGTTCATATGAATGTATGTCCTCAGAAGCTTCGTTATCGATCTACAGGCTGTTGAAGTTGTTGTGTTTTTTCGGTTTTTTCCAAATTTTTCGAAAACCCTTCTAGATATTACATTGAAACTTTACATATTGTATAAGGGCATGAAGGCCCTTATTTCAACTGAAAAGTTCATTTTAATTTAACCAGTGGCGTAGATACAGCTAGGTCATGACATAAATTCCACAAAAAAAATGTGTTACGCCACTGTTTTATATGACCCGTTTACACGATATTCATCAGAAATCAATTCCGAACAAAAAAGGTCTCCATACATTTCCACGTAAAACTCACCGTTTAGGAAAAAATAATTAAAAAGTGTCGTGTCGTTATACCGTGCATTTATTCCTAACATAGAAACTATTTACAGAAACTGAACAATAAAGGGAAAAACTTTTGTGCAGTCATTCATAAAAAATGCCGAAAATGTCCACCATCCGCTTCTATACAGGCTTCTGCTCTTCTCCTCATTGAACGACGCACTCTTTCAAAAATTCCCGGTGTGTTCTGTATGGTTGCACAGCCCTCAATTATTCTATTGCGTAAGTCTTCCAACGTCTGAACTGGTGTATTATAAACTAGAGTTTTAAGATGCCCCCAGAAATAAAAGTCTAAGCTGTTCAGATCAGGCGATCTCGGTGGCCAGAACTGAGGCCCTCATGACCTATCCATCGATTTGGGTAAACTGAATTCAAATATTCACGCACCAAAATGCTGAAGTGGGCGGGCACCGTCGTCATGAACCACATGTGCTGACGTACTAGAAGAGGGACATTTTCTAGTAATTCAGGCAAATTATTTTTAAGAAGCGCACGATAGGTATTGCCGTCAAGGCGCCTTGGAAGAAAGAATGGTCCAACTAAAAAATCTCCAATAATACCAACCCACACGTTGACTGAAAATTGCTGCTGAAATTTTGTTTCTACTATAGCATGAGGGTTCTCTTCGCTCCATAAATGAGCATTACGAAAATTTCTGATTGCTTCTCTGGAGAAATTTGCTTCATCCGTGAAGATAACTTGCCTGTCGAAATGAGGATTTTCTGCAACCTTCTGGAGAAACCACATGGAAAAATTACTGCGTGTTGGAAAATCTCGAGGAAGGAGAGCTTGCACTCTTTGCAGATGATACGGATACAGCAAATATTTTCTCAAAATTTCCCATACAGTTTTGTGGCAAATATTCAACGCACTCCCAATTTTGCGTGTACTAGATCCTGGATTCTGTTCAATTTCATTGAGAACAGCCTCCTCTACTTCCGCCGTCCTCACTGTACGTGGTCGTCCCTCTCGGTTTCCATTTTGTAAACTGCCATATTGAGACAGTCGCAGATGGATGTTTGTGAATGTTCTACTATCGGGAACAGCACGGTTAGGAAATCTTTCTTGGTAAAGACGCCTGGCTTGTTTAGCATTGCCGTCAGCCAGACCATAGACGAAATGCATGTCGGTCATCTCCGAAATAGCATAATTGACCATTTCTCTTACTTTTATGAAGACAAAACACTTGGAAACCAACAAAAGGAACAAATTTTTAAACTAGTTATTGCCTGTCAAGAATAAGACTGACATGACAGGATTATTAACGAAATACATAGCGATGTTTCCTTATCAACGGACAGAGCTCACTTGTGTTTTTGTGACATATCTTTATCTTGTAAATAAACTGCACGTTATAACGACACGACACTTTTTAATTATTTTTTCTTAAACGGTGAGTTTTACGTGAAAATGTATGGAGACCTTTTTTGTTCGGAATTGATTTCTGATGGATATCGTGTAAACGCGTCATATAAAACAGTGGCGTAACACATTTTTTTTGTGGAATTTATGTAATGACCTAGCTGTATCTACGCCACTGGTTAAATTAAAAATGAACTTTTCAGTTGAAATAAGGGCCTTCATGCCCTTATACAAAATGTAAAATTTCAATGTAATATCTAGAAGGGTTTACGAAAAATTTGGAAAAAACCGAAAAAACACAACAACTTCAACAGCCTGTAGATCGATAACGAAGCTTCTGAGGACATACATTCATGTGAACTTTCCGGCTCGAAATCGCCTCAGGAATCACCCCTTAAAACTTAAAATAAGGACATACACTTAAGTAACACCCTATATATATACAGGATGTTCAGTAAAGAATGGGACGTACATTCACTGGAGATTATTTGCGTTAAAACAAACTTGGGCCATCGGTTTCCAAGAAACACGTATCTAAAAATGATGATCCATGCAAATTATCTAAAAGTCAAGTTAGTTTATTGAGTATTTAACTGCTATCCACAAACACAAAGAAATAACACCATGAAACAAGGATAAACTTTATACTTTTTATAAAAATTGGAAAAAAAGCAAAGTGGAATAAAGGTATTCAGGTAGTATATAAATACAAAAACATGACAACATGAATGTTAGACAACATTTAAAAATAACAAATTGAGAACAGTTTTCAATAGTTCTCTAATTATAGCAAAAAGCTACATTTCAAACCTGATGCTCAAAATGTCCGCCGTTTTACATTTTCTACATCTTTTTAAGAAATTAATTCTAACTGAAAAGAATGAACCGTTCTGTTGAATAACATTTATCGCTCTTTTTATTCTTTGCCGCAATTTATTTCTGGTATTAACAGTAGGGCCAGTATAAACCAGTGACTTAATACATCCCCAGAAATAAAAATCGAGATGATTTAAATCTGGGCTCCGCGGAGGCCATAAGTGTTCACTTCCTCTGCCGATCCACCGATGGGGGTATACGTTACTTAAATGATTTCGTACTGCTATGGTATAATTGCAATTTAAAAAAAAATAAGACCAGAAACAAGGACTGTTTGCGCGAGTCACAGCTACTGATTGCTTATGTACAGGGTAGTACAATGGGAGCTCCAAACCAAACAGATAAGACCGTTTAAACCATAAAAGATAATATAACACCATTTCGAATTTCAAATTTTCCTTCCATAACAATTACTCCAAAACGGCATACAGGAAACAGATGGCGTAAACAATATGACTGAAAACCAAAAATTCACACGACAAGAAGATGGCGTAAATAAGACGACTCAAAAAAGCAAAAAAAAAACTATACGGAAACTAGGTAGAAAAGGGGTTTTGAGTTAGAAATGGGATCCAGGGCGGAGTCGAATAAAAATATTTCCCTATATCATAAAGTCTATTTTTAATTACAGGGGACAGTGCATATTTTGACTAATTCTATATCATTTTATTATAGAACTACAAATTAGTACACGTCCATATGATTTAAATTTGAAATGGTATATACATGAAATTCTTTTATATCAACATACTTTTTCCCGAAAAGCTCTTAATTTCTGTTTTATTTGACTTTTATACCCTTTTCACTAAAGCGTGACAAAGATTGCGAAGTTAAGCTTAAAAATAAAATTCCTTTTCGTTCTCAATTTTAGAATTTTAATTCAATATCTTTAGAATGTGCCGATAACAGTATGTAAACAATTTTAAAATGTAATCGGCACGTAATATAAAACACAACCATATTTACGTTTTGCAAAAATCCCTTCTTGCATGAAAAGGAATATTTTGTTACTAAAAACCTTTTAAACACGACCGAAATTTGTAAAATACTCAAATTAGAATGGTTAATCTTAATTAGTGACTTACAGTTGCCAAAATATCGGCGACCAATATTATATAAATAAGAAGCCTGAAATTATTAGTACCTTTGTTATCTGAATATTAGAATAATAATTCTTTTAGTCCACAATACAATTAAATAGTTTTTCAATTTTTTAATAATTTTATGATTCTACAAAAAGAAGAGAGGCTTCAATTGCAAATCAATTGGAAGCATTATTCATAATCAGCGAGCGAAATAAAGTTTTCAGGCGTGTGTGTCCATGCGTGTGCTCGTGCGCGTGTTCAAAGAGAAAAAAAAACAAATTAAACTGCAAAAAATCAGTTTATTAAAAAACGAATATAAGTAATCCATTCCACAAGCAACAGCATTATAGCACAGCCCTGTTTGTAACTTTACAGGACCGCAAGAGTCAAAGTTTCAGTGAACATAACTGCTTTTTTAAAAAATTTTTGTGTTTGGATAACTATTTACCCATATAAGTTTTATTACCATGAAAACGAACCAGTATCATATCAAGAAATTTCGCTTGTGAGATTTTATTTCTGCAAAAGTATCGGCTAGATGTTGCACGTTCATTTTAAAAGCAGCATAGTATTCAATGGATAAAGTCGATAGATCACACAAACGAGTAAGTGACATTACATTTAGAGCGCAAATTTTTATTATTTTAAGTTTACTAAATGATCTTTCGACCGTAGACATTAAAGCTGGTAATGTTAAGAATAAAAGATAGCACAACAATACTGCAGATGGATCACTTTGTAGGATTACATGTTTTCACTAGAATCACCTCTCACGATTTATATCACCAAAACTGCTGAATACTTTCGGGATAATTCTAGCGAACGTTCTAATGCCTCGTTTTCAGTCATGTTCACAAGAAGTTTGAGGATTAGAACGCCAAAGCGTTCAACGATAGAATCAAACGTTTTTAATCTTTTGAGCAGATGCTTATTTACAACATACAACGTGTAAAAAATTACAGAAGCCCTAAAAACATCTTCACGAGCTTCAAAACGCGGATCCACCGCCAAATCAGCAAAATGATTTTTGCAAAGAACCTGTAATCCTGAAACTAACAGGTGGCATACGATTAAGCTTGACGAGAAAATTATTTCAAGTAAAACTTTAAGTAGTATCAATACACATAACATTGAAAGTTGTTCATACTCTTTGTTAGATCTTGGCGTGGATTTAATTGTTTGAGAGTGGTCAAACACACACACGCACGCACGTGCACACACTCTCGCACGAACCCACGCACATCCGCACGCACATACACGCACACACGCACACACGTACACACGCACACACGCACACACGCACACACGCACACACGCACACACGCACACACGCACACACGCACACACGCACACGCACACGCACACACGCACACACACACGCACACACGCACACACGCACACACTCACACACTCACACACTCACACACACTCACCCACTCACACTCACACTCTAACACACTCGCACACCCACACACCCACACACTCACACACTTACACACTCACCCACTCACACCTCACTACACACACTCACACACTCACACACTCACACACTCACACACTCACACACTCACACACCCACACACTCACACACACACACACACACACACACACACACACACACACACACACACACACACTCACACACACACACACTCACACTCACACACTCACACACTCACACACTCACACACTCACACACTCACACACTCACACTCACACACTCACACATCACACACTCACACTCACACACACACACACTCACTCACTCACACTCACACTCACACTCACACTCACACTCACACACACACACACACACTCACACACACACACACACACACACACACACACACACTCACACACACACACACCACACACTCAACACTCACACGCTCACGCTCACACACCCTCACACAACTCACACCTCACACACACTCACACACCACACACACACACACCACACACTCACACTCTCACACTCTCACACTCACACACACACTCACCACTCACACTCTCACACTACTCACACACTCACACACACTCACACACTCACACTCACACTCACACTACACACACTCACACACTCACACACACACACACTCACACACTCACTACACTCACACACACCACACACTCACACACACACCACACACACACACACACTCACACTCACTCACACCACACACACACACTCACACTCACCACACTCACACACTCACACACTCACACACTCACACGCTCACACACACACACTCACACTCACACACACACACTCACACTCACACACACACACACACACACATCACACACACACCACACACTCACAGACTTACACACTCACACACACACACACACACACTCACACACACACACACACACACACACACACACACACACTAACACACTCACACACTCACACTCACACTCACACACTCACACACTCACACACACACACTCACACACTCACACTCACACACTCACACACTCACACACTCACACACTCACACCACCTCACACCTCACACACTCACACACTCACACACTCACACACCACACACTCACACTCACACTCACACACTCACACACTCACACACCACTCACACACTCACACACACTCACACACTCCACCACACTCACACACTCACACACTCCACCACCACACACTCACACACCACACTCACACCACCACACACTCACACACTCACACACTCACACACACCTCACACACACCCACACACTCACACACTCACACACTCACACTCACACTACACACACACTCACACTCACACCACACACACTCACACCACACCCACACTCACACTCACACTCACACCTCACACACCCACACCTCACACACTCACACACACACACACACTCACACACCACACACCACACACACACACACTCACACACTCACACTCACACACTCACACATCACACTCACACACTCACACACTCACACACTCACACTCACACACTCACACACTCACACACTCACACTCACACCTCACACCACTCACAACTCACACACCTCACACTCACACACTCACACACTCACACACTCACACCCACACACTCACACACTCACACACCACACTCACACACACACTCACACACTCACACACTCACACACCCACACTCACACACTCACCACACTCACACCCACCTCACACCTCACACACTCACACACACACACACACACACACACACCACACATCACACCTCACACACACACACACACACACACTCACACACACACTCACACTCACACACTCACACACACACACACACACTCACACCACACACTCACACACTCACACACTCACACACTCACACCACACTCACACACTCACACACTCACACTCACACACTCACACACTCACACACTCACACACTCACACACTCACACACTCACACACTCACACACACTCACACACTCACACTCACACTCACACTCACACACTCACACACTCACACACACACACTCACACATCACACACTACACACTCACACTCACACACTCACACTCACACACTCACACACTCACAACCACACTCACACACTCACACACTCACACACTCCACACACTCACACACCACACTCACACTCACACTCACCACACACCACACCACACACACCTCACACACTCCACACTCACACACTCACACACACTCACACACTCACACTCACACACTCACACACCACACACATCACACTCACACATCACACACTCCACACTCACACACTCCACACACTCACACACTCACACTCACCTCACACACTCACACTCACACCTCACACACTCACACACACACACACACACACACACACTCACACCTCACACACACACCACACACTCACACACACACACACCACACACTCACACACACACACTCACACACTCACACACTACACACACTCACACTCACACCCACACTCACACTCCACACTCACACACTCACACACACACACTCACACTCACACACTCACACACTCACACACTCACACACTCACACACTCACACTCACACACTCACACACTCACACACTCACACACACACCACACACACACACACACACACACACACACACACACTCACACTCACACCTCACACCACACACCACATCACACCACACCACACCTCACACACACACGCACACCACACACACACACACACACATCACACACACTCACGCACACTCACACACTCACACACTCACACACCACACACTCACACACACTCACACACTCCACACACACACACACTCACACACTCCCACACTCACACACACTCACACACACTCACACACACACCACACACTCACACTCACACACTCACACACTCACATCACTCACACTCACCACTCACACTCACACTCACACACTCACACACTCACACACTCCACACTCCACACACACTCACACACTCACACACTCACACACACTCACACTCACACACACTCACACACCACACTCACACACTCACACACACTCACACACACACACTCACACACTCACACACCACACTCACACCTCACACACTCACACACTCACACACTCACACTCACACACTCACACCCACCTCACACACACACACTCACCCACACCCACACACCACACACCACACTCACACACCCACCTCACACCTCACACACCCCACACACCCCACACTCACACCACACACTCACACTCACACCACACACCCACACCCACACACTCACACACCCACACTCACACCACACACTCACCCACACTCACCCACACTCCACACCACCACACACACCACACCACACCTCACACACCACACCCACACCACCACACACCCACACCACCTCACACACCACACCCACACCCACACACCCACACACCACACACACACCACACCACACACCACCACACCCCACACCCACACCACACACCACACCCCACACCACCACACCACACACTCACACACCCTCACACTCCCACACACCACCACACACCACACCCTCACACCCCACACTCACACACCCACACCCACACACTCACACACCCTCACACCCACCCTCACACACCCCACACCCACACACCACCCACACACCACACACCACACACCTCACCACCACACACTCACACACCACACACTCACACACTCACACACTCACACCTCACACACTCACACTCCACACCCACACACTCACACACTCACCACACCACACACTCACACTCACACACCACACACTCACCCACACCTCACACACACCACACACACTCACACACCTCACACACTCACACACTCACACACCACACCCACCCACTCCCCTCACACCTCCCACTCCACACACCACACCCCACCACACACTCACACCCCACACACCTCACACCACACACCCACACACTCCACCTCACACCCACACTCCACACCACACACTACACCCACACCACACCCACCCACACCACACACACACCCCACACACCACACCACACACCACACACCACACCCACACCACACCACACCCACACACACACACCTCACACACACACTCACACACCACACACCACACCACACCTCACACACCACACACCACCACACTCCACACACCCACACTCACACACACACACTCACACACACCACCACCACCACACCTCACACACTCACACACCACACACCACACCACACACACCACACACCCCACACACCCTCACACCTCACACACTCACACACCACACACACACCACACCCACCCAACCACCACACACTCACACACTCACACCTCACACACACACACACACACACTCACACTCACACACTCACCACCACACACACCCACACCCTCACACACTCACACACCACACTCACACACCCTCACACACCCTCCACTCACCACCTCACACACTCACACCGCACCTCCTCCCCACACCCCACACCACACACTCCACACACTCACACACACCCTCACACACCACCACACCTCACACACACCTCCACGCCACACACACCACACCTCACACCACACCCACACGCACACGCCACACACTCACCGCCACACCCACCACCGCACACACACCACACCACCCACACCAACCACACCACACACCTCAAATACCAACACACACTACTCACACTCCACACTCACACTCACACTCACACACTCACACACTCACACACTCACACACCTCCCACTACACCTCACACATCCCACTCACACACTCACACACACACACCTCACACACTACACACATCACACACACACACACACACACACACACACACACTCACACACACACACTCACACACCACACCTCACAACTCACACACTCACACTACACTCACACACACACACACATCACACACACACCACACTCACACATCACACCTCCACACCACACTCACACACTCACACATCCACACTCACACACACACACACCTCACACACTCACACCTCACTCCTCACACCTCACACACACTCCCACTCCACACTCCACCTCACACACTCACACACACACACCTCACACTCACACACACACTCACCACGCACACACGCACACACCACACCACACACTCACACACCACACCACACTCACACACACTCACCACTCACCTCCACACTCACCACACACTCACACCTCACACACTCACACACCACACACACACACTCACACACACACTCACACACACTACACCTCACACACTCACACCACTCACACACTCACTCACACACCACACTCACACACTCACACACTCACACACTCACACACTCACACTCTCACACACTCACACACACACACACTCACACGCGCACACTCACTGCTCTCCACACGCTCACACACTCACACACTCACACACACACACACACACACACACCACCACACTCACACCACACCACTCACACACACTCACACACACCCTCACACCCACATACCCACACACCCACACACCCCACACTCTCACGCACTCACGCACTCACCTCGCACTCCACGCACTCTCACCACGCACACGCACACCCACCCACACCCACTCACCACACCTCCACACCCCACACACCGCACACCACACCACCACGCACACGCACAACACACCCACACCCACACCCACACGCACGCATACGCCCCACGCACCGCACCACTCACACGCACGCGCACGCATACGCACACGCACCCCTAAATACTTTTTACCTGGATTTTATTTTATACTGAAATACATCAACACACTACAGACATGATCCAATCCAAACTTTCAAAATGAGCTAATGTGGATTTACATAGTGCAATAAAGTTAACTAACCCAACTAATTATTGGTACAAAAATTAATTAACCATCCAAATGTAAGTTAGCACGTAGATGTCTGTCAAAAAAACTTCACATAGTTGACAAATGTTGCCTAACAATGAACTTCAAAAATTTCAAATAATCCAAAATTTACAAATTTTGTATTTATTTTAATTCCCAAAAATCCACCCGATACAATTTGCATATTTTAGTTTATACACAGATCATACACATCACCTCACACATCTCACACGCTCACACGCTCACTCGCTCACACCTCACACACTCGCGCACTCGCCCACTCGACGTCACACACACGACACACTCACACGCACACAGCATCACGCACACACTAAACGACACACACGCACACACATCACACACTCATCACACTCACACATCTCACACCTCACACACACTCACACACACACCTCCACACTCACACACACACCCCACACACACCACCACACACCACACACTACACTACACCTCACACACTCACACACCTCACACACACACACCACACACCACACACTCACACACTCACACCACCACACACACACACCACGCGCACACGCTCACTGCTCTCACACGCTCACACACTCACACTCACACACACACACACACACACACACACACACACACACACACACACACCCACCTCACACACTCACACACCCACAAACCCTCACACCCACATACCCACGCACCCACACACCCATACACCCACACTCTCACGCACTCACGCACTCACGCACTCATGCACTCACGCACTCTCGCACTCACGCACACGCACACCCACACACCCACACATCCACTCACCGACACACTCACACACTCATACACACACACGCGCACACGCACACGCACACACGCACATACGCACACACGCTCACACACACACCCACACGCACACGCACACGCATACGCACGCGCACACGCACACGCACACGCACACGTACACGCACACGCACGCGCACACGCATACACACACGCACACAAGCCTAAATACAAAATTTTAAGTACCTAGGTATTTTCGTTCTGGAGTTATTGTGGATACTGAAATACATCAACACAGACATACAGACATGATGGCCAATCTTGGCGAAACTTTGCAAAATGAGCTAATAAGTGGATTTAGCGATAGTGCAGATAAAGTTGATTGCATAACCTCTGTACCTACATACGTATATGTAGGTTGGTAGGTAAAAATTGAAATTAACTTTAAGTCATTTCTTTTAATGTAAGTTAGCACGTAGATGTCTGTCATGAAGTTTAAAACTTCTGTTTGACATAGTTGATTGTTTTTGCGTTTATAATGTTGCCTATTTTCGTAATGAACTTCTTATAAAAGAGGTTTCATAATAATCCTTAAAAAATGTTATCACAATTATTGTATTTATTTTAATTCCCATTTTGTAGGTTGGAAGGTCGTGTGGTGTTCCACACCAGATATTTTCTAATTTGCATATTTTAGTTTATACTACAGAAAAAAATACAATTTGAGTTGTACATGATTTGGGAAATTTTTGTTTGAGTGGTTTCCATGTTGAGAATAATTGCCATTGTTACTAGTAAACAGTTTCATACAGTAAAACTTTTATAACGCATTTGTATTCCATAACGGACTGATTATAAATGCAAAATAGAAAAAAAAAATAGTTGATTGAAAGCTAACGGATTTTTATGTGTTTTTATTTACGTAATAGAATAAATCCAAATTTTCAACGATTAACCAGATGAGCTTTAATTATATTTAATTGAATGAATATTAAATTATTTAATGCTACATAAACAGACATTAAATTCAGAATAAGTACAAAATAAGCATTCACTAATGACAGCGAGCTGTTTACTATAAAGCTACGCTAACCAAATGGAAAATAAATTGAGGTTAAATTACCTTTGGTAATGATTCTAACTGCTGGAAAATTACGCACTCATACCTAAAACAAATAATGTTAAAGTGAGAAGTCATATTTTTATTATTCTTTTTAGATAATATTATGTACCTACTTATTTATGTGAATAATATTGATTATCTTAGTATCTATACAAGGTATATGTATATTTTTATTCAGATTTTCAGATAAATAAGGCAGGTATGTACTATTGCTACGAATGAATTACCGTCCGTGAACACAGATACTAGATTTCACATAAAAAAATATCATTTCTATTGAAGCTTAGCCTAAAATATCCTGAATTTGCATTAACTAAAAATAATGAACATTTAAGGCATTATTTAGTCATTTCTCTTTAAGCTTAGTGTAAAATTGATCCTAAGCTGAACGCTTTCACTGAAATAAATATCTCAAATACGTAAATAGAACCCCTAACAGTTTTAAACGAATGACGTCACAGTCAAAAGAATGCATGGCCACTCCCCTTTTCTGATTGGTTCCTAGTCACTCATTTCACTAAAGACTTTTGTGTACCACCGGTGGTAGATGCTCATTAAAACTATTTTAATAAGGTGTGCTTACAATACAAAATACAAAAGTCTCAAATATGTTTCGTTACAGCACCATTTTATTCATTCATATAAAACTTCTAACTCTAATGAGGTAAATGCTAAATAAAAACTCAAATGTGTGCTTCGCTAAAGCACTCTAAGCACATCGTTAGCTGTTTAGTACAGTCTACACAGTTAATATCAACCCTCTTTGTCCCTTTCATTCCTTTCTGTCTGCCCTCTCGATTTGTGTTTTGGTGGCTAGCTTGTATCCTTGTGGCTTGTAGTGTTTAGAATTTTCTGGTACGGATTGGATTTCATGTTCTACTATTGTTCCATCTTTCTTTATAATTAGGTACTAAATATTCGTAATTGTACTGATTTAACATGGATGCTCAATAAGTAGAGTATCTGGTGAATTTTGTTTTAAATCAAATGATAAGTAGCTGTCAGGTTCGGATGTGGCGTCGTAATAGGCTTCTTCTAAAGAAAATAGATTTTCCGATGCGATCTAACTTGCCAGATTTTTTATCTGGACAATGGCTGGAGAATTTATAAACAACATTATACAGTAGGTGTTTAGAAAAATGTCTCTTTGTCCACGCTCTTTACAGAACATATTTCGCACTTAGGATTCTACGACGACAACCTTTTGTAAAAATATCCAACAAAGGGGCATTATTCTCCCGCATGAGGTCATCCACTATTGTTAGAATTGGATTTAGGCCGTCTAACTGATTCATATCAGCTAAACCCTGATGAAATTATACTAGAAGGTCTTTTATAGTTCCCACTCGGTGTAGATCCAAATATTTCTTCCACTACGATAAAATACAATTTGTCGTAACCTGACGGCAATTCAACTATTGCTGAAAATGGATCATTGAGCTGACGGCCCGTCTCTCACGTCGCGAAAACCGTATTAACGCCTACCTAATAGATCGACACCTTTCTGAAATAAAAACACATATGAGCTATTTAGCATTGGGAAAACCAGTGTATGTGGGCATTGTTTGGAGATGTGCTTTAGAAGTTTATAGGTGCATTTGTTGAGTAACTTTTTAATAAGCACAAGCTGTCGTTGCAAGTTGTATGATATCTCCTAGTTATAACTAATTTAAATTATAGCACAACAAGGCGTTACAAAGTGTATACAAACCGCAAGATTCCATAGTCTGCCAAAATCACCTCAAATACAGAAAAGAGTCAAGATATTCAATTCAACTCAAATCTACCCAGAAATCGTGAAAAAGAGCCCAGTAAACGTTTTTATACGAAAGGTTTCTGTGACGCATAATGTAAATGACTGTGTGTGTTGTGCGCTGTGCGTGTGTGCGTGTGTGTGTCTGTGAGTGTGTGCGTGTGTGTGTACGTCTGTGCGTCTGTGGGTCTGTGCGTCTGTGCGTGTGTGCGTGTGTGCGTGTGTGCTTGTATGCGTGTGTGCGTGGAAGCGTGTGGCGTGTTTGCGCGTGTGTGTGTGTGTCGGCGTGTGCCTGTGTGCGATGCATGCTGCGTGTGTGTCGTGTGCGTGTGATGCATGTCGTGCGTGGTAGTGTCGTGTGTGCGTGTGTGAGTGTGTCCGTGTGCGTATGTGATGACGTGTGTGTGTGGTGTGCGTGTGCGTGTGTGCGTGTAGTGCGTGTGTGCGTGGTGGTGTGGTGTGCTGTGTGCGTGTGTGCGTGTGTGCTGTGGGCGTGTGTGCGTGCATGTGTGCGTGTGTGCTGTGGTGTGCGTGTGCTGTGTGGCTGTGTGTGTGTCGTGTGTGCGTGTGTGTGATCCGTGTGTGCGTGTGAGGCGTGTGCGTTGTGCGTGGTGTGCGTGTGCGTGTGTGTGTGTGTGTATGTGCGCGTGTGTGCTGTGTGCAGTGATGTCGCGTGTTACATGATGCAAGTGCGTGTGCGTGTGTCGTTGTGCTGCGATGTGCCGTGTGCGTGCGTGCGTCGTGCTGGAGCGTGTGTGGTGCTTGTACGTGTGAAGGCGTGTGCGTGTGGTTGTGGAGTGTGTGTATATGCATGTGGTGTGTGCTATGTGTGCTGTGTGGTCCGTTTATGCGTGTGTGCGTTGTGTTGATGCGTGGTGTGTGTGTGTGGTGTGTGGTGTGTGCGTATACGTTGTGCGTGTGTGCATAGTGTGTGCTGTGTGCGTGTGTGCGTGTGCGTGTGCGTGAGTGCGTGTGTGCGTGGCGTGTGGTGTGTGGTGTGTGAGCGTGTGTGCGTGTGTGTCGTGTTCGTGGCGTGTGTGGTGTGGTGTGTCGTGGTGCGTGTGCGTGTGTGCGTGTGGTGTGTCGTGTGTGCGTGTAGCGTGTGTGCGTGTGGCGTGTCGTGTGTGTGTGTGTGTGCGCGTGTTTGCGTGTGAGCGTGTGTGGGTTGTGCGTATGTGCGTGTATGCCTGTGTGCGTGTGTGCGTTGTACGTGTGTGCGTGTGTGCGTGTGTGCGTGTATGCGTGTTTGCGTTTGTGCGTGAGTGCGTGCGTGCGTGTGTGCGTGTGTGTGTGTCTGTGAGTGTGTGTGTGTACGTCTGTGCGTCTGTGCGTCTGTGCGTGTGTGCGTGTGTGCTTGTGTGCGTGTGTGCGTGTGTGCGTGTGTGCGTGTGTGCGTGTTTGCGCGTGTGTGCGTGTGTGCGCGTGTGTGCGTGTGGTGTGTGCTCGTGTGTGATTGTGTGCGTGGGTGCGTGTGTACATGTGTGCGTGTGTGCGTGAGTGCGTGTATGCGTGTGTGCGTTTGTCCGTGAGTGCGTGCGTGCGTGCGTGTGTGTGAGTGAGTGTGTGGGTGCGTGTGTACGCATGTGCGTCTGTGCGTCTGTGCGTGTGTGCGTGTGCTTGTGTGCGTGTGTACGTGTTTGCGCGTGTGTGCGTGTGTACGTGTTTGCGCGTGTGTGCATGTGTGTGCGTGTGTGAGTGTGTGCGTGTGTGTAAGTGCGCGTGTGGGTGTGTGCATGTGTGCGTGTGAGTGTGTGCGTGTGTGCGTGTGTGCGTATGTGCGTGGGTGCGTGGGTGCGTGTGTGCGTGCGTGCGTGTGTGCGTGTGTGCGTGTGTGCGTGTGCGCGCGTGTGCGTTTGTGTGTGAGCGCGTGCGTGCGTGTGTGCGTGTGTGTGTGCGTGTGTGGTTGTGTGCGTGTGTGCGTGTTCGCGCGTGTGTGCGTGTGTGGTCGTGTGTGTGCGCGTGTCGTGTGCGCGTGTGTGCTGTGTGCAGTGTGCGTGTGTGCGTGTTGCGTGTGTGCGTGTGCGTGTGTGTGCTGAGTGTGTGTGCGTGTTGCTGTGCGTTGTGCGTTGTGCGTGTGTTTGCGTGTGTGCGTGTTGCGTGTTTGCGTGTGTGCGTGTGTACGTGGTGTTGGCGTGTGGCATGTGTGTGCGTGTGCGTGTGCGTGTGGTGCGCGTGTGGTGTGCGTGTGTGGCGTGTGTGCGTGTGCGTGTGTGTGCGTGTGTGCGTGTGCGTGTGTGTGCGTGTGTGCGTGTGTGCGGTGTGCTTGGTGCGTGTGTGCGTGTGCTGTGCTGTGTGTGGGTGTCGTGTGTGCGTGTGCGTGTGTGTGGTGTGTGCGTGTGTGCGTTTGTGCGTGAGTGCGTGCGTGCGTGTGTGCTGTGTGTGTGTGTCTGTGGTGTGCGTGTGTCGTTGCGCGTGTGTGCGTTGTGCGTGTGTGCGTGTGTGTTGTGTGCGTGTGTCGTGTGTGTGTGCGTGTGGCGTGTGTGCGTGTTGCGTGCTGTGTGCGTGTGGTGTGTCTGTGGTGGTGGTGTTGCGTGTGTGCGTTTGTGCGTTGTGCGTGCGTGCGTGTGCGTGTGTGGTGTGTCGTGTGCGTGTGTACGCTTGTGCGTTGTGCGTGTGTGCGTGTGTGCGTGCGTGCGTGTGTGCGTGTGTGCGTGTGTGTGCGTGGTGTGTTGTGCGTCTGTGCGTCTGTGCGTGTGTGCGTGGTGTCGTGTGTGCGTGTGTCTGTGTGTGTCGTGTGTGCGTGTGTGTCGTGTGTGCGTGTGCGTGTGGCGTGTGTCGTGTGCGTGTGTGTGGTTCGTGTGTGTGCGTGTGTGCGTGTGTGTCGGTGTGGTGTGTGCGTGTGCGTGTGTGCGTGTTGCGTGTGTGCGTGTGTGTCGTGTGTGCGTGTGCGTGTGTGCGTGTATGCGTGTGTGCGTTTGGTGTGGCGTGCGTGCGTGTGTGCGTGTGTGTGCGTGTGTGGTTGTGTGCGTGTGTGCGTGTTCGCGCTTGTGTGCGTGTGTGCGTGTGTGAGTGTGTGCGTGTGTGTTTGCTGCGTGTGTGCTGTGGCTGTGTGCGTGTGGTGGCGTGTGTGCGTGTGTGCTCGTGTACGTGAGTGGGTGTGTGAATGTGTGCGTGTGTGCGTGTGTGTGAGCGCGTGTGCGCGTGTTTGCGTGTGAGCGTGTGTGGGTTGTGCGTGTGTGCTTGTGTGCGAGTGTGCGTGTGTGCGTGTATGCGTGTGTGCGTGTTTACGTTGTACGTGTTTGCGTGTATGCGTGTGTGCGTTTGTGCGTTAGTGCGTACGTGCGTGTGTGCGTGTGTGTGTGTCTGTGAGTGTGTGTGATTGTTCGTCTGTGCGTCTGTGCGTGTGTGCGTGTGTGCTTGTGTGCGTGTGTGCGTGTGTGCGTGTGTGCGTGTTTGCGCGTGTGTGAGTGTGTGTGCGTGTGTGCGTATGTGCGTGTGTGCGTGTGTGCTTGTGTGCGAGGGTGCGTGTGTGCGTGTGTGCGTGTGTACATGTGTGCATGTGTGCGTGTGTGGGTGTGTGCGTGTGTGCGCGTATGCGTGTGTGTGTTTGTGCGTGTGTGCGTGCGTGTGTGCGTGTGTGGCTGGTGCTTGTGCTTGTGTGTGTGTGTGTGTGCGTGTGCGTGTTTGCGCGTGTGTGCGTGTGTGGTGTGTGGTGTGGTGTGTGCGTGTGTCTAAGTGCGCTTGTGTGCGTGTGTGCATGTGTGCGTGTGTGTGGTGTGTGCGTGTGTGCGTTAGGTGCGTTTGGTGGCGTGGTGGTTGTCGTGTGTGCGTGTGCGTGTGTGTGTGCGTGTGCGTGTGTGCGTGTTCGTGTGTCGTGTTGCGTGTGCGTGTGTGCGTTTGTGCGTTGTGCGTGTGCGTGTGTGCGTGTGTGTGTGTCTGTGGTGTGTGTTGTGCTGTGCGTGTGGCGTGTGTGCGTGTGTGTGTGTGCGTGTGTGGTGTGTGCGTGTTTGCGTGTCGTGTGTGGTGTGTGTCGTGTGTGCGTTGTGGTGTGCGTGTGTGCTTGTGTGCGTGGTGTGTGTGCGTGTGTGCGTGTGTGCAGTGTGCGTATGTGCGCGTGTGTGCGGGTGCGCCTGTGTACATGTGTGCATCTGTGCGTGTGTGCGAGGGTGCGTGTTTGCGTGTGTGTGTGCTCGCGTGTGCGCGTGTTTGCGTGTGAGCGTGTGTGGGTTGTGCGTGTGTGCCTGTGTGCGTGTGTGCGTGTATGCGTGTGTGCGTTGTACGTGTGTGCGTGTGTGCGTGTGTGCGTGTGTGCGTGTGTACGTGTATGCGTGTTTGTGTTTGTGCATGAGTGCGTGCGTGCGTGTGTGCGTGTGTGTGTCTGAGTGTGTGTGTGTACGCTGTTGCGTCTGTATGTCGTGTGCTGTGTGTGTGTGTGCTGTGTGCGTGTGTGCGTGGTGCGTGTGTGCGTGTTGTGCGCGTGTTTGCGTGTGTGCGTGTGTGTGCGTGTGCTGTGTGCGTGTGTGTGGTGTGGTGGTGGCGTGTGTGCGTGGTTGCGTGTGTGCTGTGTTGCGTGTGTGCGTTGTGCGCTGTGAGTGCTGTGCGTGTGTGTGTGTGTGTGTGTGGTGTGCGGTGTTCGCTGCTGTGCGTCTTGCGTTGCTGTGCTGTGTGCGTGTGCTGTGTGCGTGTGTGCGTGTGTGCGTGTGTGTCGTGTGTGCATGTGTGCGTGTGTGCGTGTGTGTGTGCGTGTGTGGTGTGCGTGTGGTGCGTGGGTGTGTGTGCTGTATGTGCGTGGGTGCGTGATGCGTGTGTGTGGTGTGTGCTGTGTCGTGTGTGCGTGTGTGCGTGTGTGCGCGTGGTGCGTGTGTGGTGTGTGCTGTGTGCGTGTGCGTGTGCGGTAGTGTGTTGCTGAGCGTGTGTGCGTGTGTGTGTGTGTGGTGTGTGCGTAGTGTGCATGTGTGTGCTGTGTGTGTGTGGTGTGTGTGCGTGGTGTGCTGTGTGCGTGTGTATGCATGTGTGCGTGCGTGCGTGTGGCGTGTGCGTGTGGTGTGGGTGTCGGTGTGGTGGTGGGGTGCGTGTGTCTGTGATCGTGTGTGGGTGCGTGTTTGTGTGTGTTCGGTGTGCGTGTGGTTGGTGTGTGTGTGTGTGTGTGTGCGTGTGTGTGTGTGTCGTGTGGTGTGTGTGGTGTGGTGGTTGGTGTTTGTGTTTGTGCTGGTGCGTGTGTGGTGTGTGGGTGTGTCGTGTGGCGTATGTCTGTGCTGTGTGTGTGTGTGTGTGTGGTGGTGTGTGTGTGTGGTTTGTGTGTGTGGTGTGGGTGTGGTGTGTGCTGTGTGCGTGTGTTGGTGTGCGTATGTGTGTGTTGGCTGAGTGCTGGTGTGTGTGGTGTGTGGTGTGTACGCCTGCGTCTATGCGTCTGCATGTGTGGTGTGTGTGTGGTGTGGTGTGTCGTGTGTGCGTGTGTGGCGTGTGCTGTGGTGTGGGTGGTGGTGTGTGGTGTGAATGTGTGGTGTTGTGGTTGTGTGTGTGTGTGTGTGTGTGTGTGTGGTGTAGTGTGTGTGTTTTGTTGTGCATGTGTTTGGTGTTGTTTGGTGTGGTGTGGTGTGCGGTGGGGTGTGTTTGTCGTGTGTTGTGTGTGTGTGTTGTGTGTGTTAAACCTACAAATATTTGTTTTGTTTAAATATAAGGCATTGTAGAGTACCGGCGTTTATATTTGAAAGTGCATCTTATAATATTATAAAAATAGGAAAAATGAAAATTCTTTAGAAACTTTTTTTTATTACATAATAGAATTAAAGTGTTGAGGGACATGAAAACAAAGACGTTCGTTCTGTTTAATTTTTTCATGGTACTCAGAGTTTTATTATGTAATTGTGTAAATCCGCTAGTACTATGTACATATGTATATGGGAATGTTGGGTATACTCAAATTATTCTTTCCTTGTATTATTTTAATAAACATAACTAACATAATTATTTTCCTAAAAACTACATTCAGTACTTGCACATACTTAGAGCAAATATTACGATTATGTATTTAATGGATTGATTGATTTGAATGAAACTGTAAAAGTGTTTTAATAATATTTTAAAAAGTTTTCCACTGTGATCATTATTTTAATAAACATTATGTTTCGATATTTCCTAAACTACATTCAACACTTGTACGTACATACCAAAATCAGGGTTAAGTTATTAATTAGTGTTCAGACTTAGCTTGTTAACATGACCCTAATCCAAAAACGCAGCCGTTTTTAAGTTTACAAAATTGGAATCAACTGGATGGTATGCGCGCTCTTTGCACGCTTATTGTTGCTGAAATATTGACAAATATATTTGAGGATCGTTGTATACGGCGTTTCGGACCTTGGGATTGACCACGACTCCAGATTTCACACTTTTAGAAATCTATATTTAGGGTGCAATAAAAGAAAAAGGATATTAAATTTAGCTTAACTGTTTTTTTTTTTACTTCGGGCATAATAAAGAAAAAGTATATGGTGGAGAAGCTATAAATACTAGCCAGGAGCTTGAAAATAAGACTAACCAGGCGATTTCATAGGTATTATCAGATGAAAATTGCCTTATAAATGTTGTTTCTATTCATTGTTTTTAGACTACTGATATATCAAGATGCCAAATGAGATTTAAATAAGTTAAGGCTTGCACCGGTCAGAAATTTTGAAAAGAAAACGTCAGCGTTTAGACACTGCATCCAACTCATTTGATCGCTTGAGGTATTAGTAGTTTAAAAACGATGAATAAAAGAAAAATAAGATTTAGTGTGAAAAACTAAACAAAATAATAAGAAAGTGAATTATACACAATTTATTAGTGCTCAATCCGCGCGGCATTAAGTTCCAAACACTTAATAGGTGTATTTTCGACTGATAATACGGGACTTTTCATTTGATGTGGACCAATCTCTGCAAACGCCTGGTTAATCGTATTTTCAAGCTCTTCGATGGTATTGATATCTCCTTCAACAGAGACTTTTTCTTTCATCGTACCTTAAGTAGAAAAAAAACATTTTAGCTAAATTTAAAAGTTTCTCATTATTGTACCCCAAAGAAATCTAAATGTGCAAGATCTGAAGCTCAAGCTGGTCAATCCCAATCCGCGTTTTAACTTAGAAACGACTGCGTTCAGGAGCAGGGTGATGTTAGCAAAAGTTGAAGATTTTTGAATTTTGAATACGATACTGTTGACAAAAGTGGGGTATTTCATTTGAAATAAGCAGGTTATGGACGTTTGAAATCATGCAACTTTCGAGGCATATTTTGGAGGTTGTAAAGACCTTTTAATAATTCAAATAAATCACAACGTAGTTTATTAGAGCAGCTTTATTTAAATTTGGCAGTTGACAATGGCTGACGCAAATTCTAATAGATTAGTAGAGCATTTGATTAATTAATCATTTGATTAATCGATTATCGTTCACGCCTATTCCATTTTATGGTTTCTCTCCATACGGACCTAGTTTATATATATATATATATATATATATATATATATATATTAATTACCTGTAACTACTTTAGAGGACATGAAAAATAGTATTAGAGTGGTTTTTAAAATACTGTTAAAATACGCCTAAAAGTAAATGATCAAATTTGCTTTTACAGTATTTATAGAGATAATCTAAGATAAAACGTTGTGGCGACGATCAAATCTAAAGTTGAAAAGTAGATAATTAAAACCACTAGTTGTTGAGTTCTTGCATTAAATGTAGAGGTCAAGGTATTTGATTTTTCGGTAAGAAATATCGATAAAAAAAATTTACAAATATTGATGTGAGGTGTTCTCTCTTCCATGGGTAGTTTGAATATCTTGTAGATTCGAAATGAGTTCGGTGCGTAGTCTCTAATAGCAGTATTGGTTCCGACTCCTTCTAGTACTATTTTTGAGGCCTCATTTTTTTTGTTGATCGGAAGCGTTCACTAATCTTAAGGCACGTCACGCGTATTTTTGTGGGGCTCTGTCAACCCTCTGTTTAATAAAGTTGCACCGTTTCCGTTATGCTCTAAGGTTAAGTTATAAAAATGAACTGTAAACCCATTTTCACATTAGCGGTTACATACCACCTTTGTGTTACGTGTGAAATATTGTTGTATGATAAAAGGACACTGCTTAAAAGATATACTGTAGCTAGGAATTTCAAGCAAAGGGGGTTGTTTACTATTGAATGGTGAGGAGGGAACATTTATGCCAGAAAATGAATGGTAATCTACCAGACAACTATTAGAACAATTGCGTAACGAAACTACTGTTTCGTTGGAAAAATTAATTTACAAATTCTCTGAACGCCAACGTCGAAATGCAATGTAATATTGTATAATGTTTCAGAAGCAACTCAAATATCCGCATATGATCAGGAAATCTCTGATAAGCAAATAGTTAATAAAGTAATGTTTCCCAAACACCTCTATACGTAATACGTTAGAATTTATACATCAGGATTTCAAAAATATATCAATTTCTTTGATCGAACCGTTTTTGAAGTAGAAAATTGTTTTCAAGTTGAAATAGTATATTAAGTATTAATAACAGTAAGGACAGTTTACCGATCGACGACAATGTTTGGCGACTGAGCGAAGCGATTGGAGGAGATCGGTAAACTCCTTACTGTTCGAAATGCTTATGCTATTTTTCGTGCGATCAACAATACACTTGATGGCAAAATGTAGGCAAAACACATTTTATTTTATCTCAAAATTGCTTAAAAGATGACCACAAGCCGAGCCACAAGCGTATGTATTGTTTCCTTAGTAACCTGAATGTTAATGTGACAGTTGTAAAATAATTGTGTCAGAAATTCTGCTAATCAAGGTTATGAATTTCACTTACTGTCCGCTGAACGGTAAGTAAATTACTTACCGTTCAGTTAGACTCATTAAACAGAAAATGCCACCTACTGTTGTCAAAACAGTGACAGTAAGTTGACAAATATGAACGATCGCACAAAAACTATGTTAAATAACGACTTGCTCAATTAAATATATTTTAATAACGATAAGCAAATTAATTCATAAATCGACAGCAAGGTTAGACCAAATTTCTTCACATATAATAAAATATGACGCTGTTGCGTTTGCGATTTCCTTTTCCATAATGTTTAATTTGCCATCAAAAACAAAATGGTTTCGGCTAGAGCGGTAATCGAAAAAATAACTCCGACAGATAAACATTGCAAGGAATGTTATATAACAAATTATCGTCCTGTCTGTATTCCATCTAATTTTTCCAAGATTTTAGAAAGTATTCTTTACGATCAAATAATATCAATTATCTGTTATCTGCAAATCCGATTTTTCCCAAAACGGTCAACTTCTGCCAATCGTTTGAGCATCACAACAAAGAATATTGAAACTATTGACAATAAAGAAGAGTTAGCCATTATTTATACACACATATCAAAAGCTTTAGTCAAAATTAATCATAATGTCCTGTTAAAGAAACTAAATGATATAGGATCGAGATTAAATTTAATTGACTTCTTTAAATCTAATCAGTATAAGGAGTTCTTTAGGGATCAAATCTTAGACCACTACTGTTTAGTACATACATAAATAACTTGGTTTGCAGATTTAACGATTTTGCACTGGCTTACGCTGATGGCATTAAAATTTCCGTTGTTATTGGTTCCATTACGCTTGCTGAACTGTTACAAACTCGCTTAGATACCATCCAACATTGGTGTATTACAAATAAGTTCAATTTAGATACATCTAAATCTTGAGTGTTTCCCTACACCCCCAAGTATCAATCAATAAATGTTACCTACACAATTGATTTGTACGACAATGGAAGGAGTGCTGTATTAAAGGATCTAGTAGGTTAACATTTTCAAACCATATTGAAGCACAGTGTCTACAGAAAACTAAGATGCTCGGATTTGTATTTCGTCAATTTCGCAAATACAGCAATAGACATATTGTAAAGATCGTATACAATGTCTTTGTTCGTTCTAAATTAGACTACGCGTCGATAGCATCGAAAAATCCATAGACGTTTCTTAAAATACATTTTTTATTCAGGGTGATCCACTTATACTCCGTTACCTTGAGAGATACGAAAAAAAAGTTTTAAATAAAAGTTACCTATTCTTAAAGTCAAGCTGCACATTTTATTTAATAATATACAGGGTATTTCATAAAACCGCAGCATATCAAATTTATGTTTTTTGAATGAAACAAATTTCAATTAGGGTCATTTTTCCTATTCCAATGATAAAGACTATACAGGATACTTTTAAAGATATGATCATTTTTATGTGAAAATCGTCATCCTATATTATTTAAAATAAACAATTGAGGGCTAATCTCTCATGGGCAGAATAATTTCGTGATAGTCTAATTTTGTTAAAACTTATCATTTTTCTGATAAGTTTTATTTTTTGTACAGAGTGATCCAAAACTCACACCCATGATTATCTCGGTTATTTTAAATGGAACACCCTCTATTTTATATCATCTCTGAGAAGTACTTAAGAAATACTTTTACTCTTTTTAAGCATTCCCCATACCTAAATCTTACAGTTATTAATTTATTTAGATTTTTAAAAATAAAAGCGAAATTTTTGGCACTGCAAGTTCTTTACAGTTTGCCACGACAGTAAAGTATTATTTGACAGAGACTATATTATTTGTCTATCAAGTTTGTAAAATTAATATTTTAGTTTTATTCGGTTAATTTCCTTGTTATTTACGTACAAATTTTGAGTTCATCATGAATTTTTCTAATGAGGAATTAGTCGATATGATCTGGATACTAGGTGAATGTCATAAAAATTGCTTACTAGCAGTAACGAAAGATTTCCAGAGCGCCGATTACCTAAAAACAGAAAGAAAAAACGAACACCATTGTTATCGAGGAAAATGAACTGAATGCATTGTTGGCAGTTATAGATGATCCCAATAAAAATATAAGAGAAATTTGCAGGGAACAAGAAATAAGTTATGGAAGTGTGCAAAAGATACTATCTAAAAACAAGATGCATCCATATCATATTCAATTGCACCAGGATTTATTGGATGATGATTTTCGACGAAGAATAAATTTTTGTAACTGGGTGCAAAGAAAAATTTGCAATTAAAGAGATTTCTTTGATTATGTCCATAAAAAAGGATATTTAAATAAACATAATTTTCATTACTATTCAAGAGAAAATCCTCATGTAATAGTTACCACTTCACAAACAATATGGTCTTTAATTGTTTGGGATGGTATTCTTGGCGATTTCGTCATTGGACCATATTTTTCGAGGAAACGGTAAACGGTGAAGTTTATTTAGATTTTCTGGAAAATCAGTTGCCTGTGCTTCTTGAAAACGTTCCCCTGCGTATACGTCAGTGCATGTGATATTTGCATAATGGGGCTCCCATACATAACAACGCGCTGAATCACGGTCAACTACACGATCAGTTTCTAGGACGATGGATAGGTAGAGGAGGGCCAGTTCCGTGGCTTGCAAGATCGCCTGATCTAACAAAAGAAGATTTTTTTCTGTGGGGGTATGTGAAAATGAAGTATATGTATATATATATATATATATATATATATATATTATATATATATATTTAATTACCTGTAACTACTTTAGAGGACATGAAAAATAGAATTAGAGTGATTTTCCGAAACTAGTATCCCAATGCCTAGACATGTAAGTAGAGAATTTGAAGATCGGCTACAACATTGTTTAAATGTAATGGTAGGCCACTTTGAACAGTTAATGTGAATACCACTTCATCGAAACTCTGTATTTCGTCACTATGGTTAAACTGATTTAAGTTTAACCTCCAGATGACGTGTATGTGGCCAACAAAACGATTGTCGGTCGATGAAACACTGTTTCGGTAAAGTGCAGGTATGTATTTTGCTTAGTCTACAATGTTTTAATGTCTAGATCAAAACTTTGTTACCTAAATATTATTTTGTTCCTCGTTTTTTTAGAATTTTGTTCCATTTATTACCCTTAATCTGTGTTATTCCTAGTTTTGTAAAACAATTTGTGGTTTTATTTGCAATAGTTTATACTTGATGTATGTCCTTTTCACCTGACAATAATAGTATTGATACAGAGCTGATTAATCTTACAGTATTTTCAAATAATACATTACAGTCATGAAAAAAAAATAAAAATTTGAAGTTATGCCAAGTGTCGCTTTTATTTTTAAAAACTTATATAATTCAATAACTATAAGATTTAGGTATAAGGAATGCTTAAAAAGAGTAAGAGTATTTCTTAAGTGCTTTTCAGAGACGATATAAAATAGAGGGTGTTCCATTTAAAATAACCGAGATAATCATGGGTGTGAGTTTTGGATCACCCTGCACAAAAAATAAAAGTTATCACAAAAGTGATAAGTTTTAACAAAACCAGACTATCACGAAATTATTTTGCCCATGAGAGATGAGCCCTCAATTGGTTATTTTAAATAATACAGCGTGACGATTTCATTACGATTTTCACATAAAAATGGCCATATCTTTAAAAGTACCATGTAGAACCTAGCACAAACTTTTATCATTGGAATAGGAAAACTGGGCCTAATTGAAATTTGACAAAATATACAGGGAGTTCCATTAAAAAAACACAAATTTGGTATGCTGTAACTTTATGAAGTACCCTGTATATTATCAAATAATTTTAAAATGTGCAGCTTGATTTTATGAATAACTTTTATTTAAAACTTTTTTTTGCAACTCTCAAGGTAACGGAGTTATTGAACTACGGAGTATAAGTTGATCACCCTGTATAATAAATGGAAGATATCCTGAGCATCGCATAAATCAAGACGAATTGGTAAATTTTTGTCATACCAGTTAATACATAATCAACTATACTGGCCTTTTTTGATGCTTAATCTACACTTTTGTGTAACGTAGTTGCTTACGAAACAAACAATTATTTCTAATATCTCTTGAATGTGTAAATTATTTAATTCCGTTGATCCTGACATATACTTCAATTGGTTAAATTGGATGTGCAACACTGTAAAGAATAAACACATATGCCAAATTAAAGAATGGATGTCTGTATTATCGTTTCTAATATGTTTCCCTTTTCAATTAGTAATTTTAATTTTTATCCTGTAAGTGGTATAATATTGTTGGGCAATAAAATATTATAATTATTATTAAAGTAATGCTACAGCATTTTCCCCATTTTAAACTACGTTTTTACTTAACTTTACCGTAGATAAAATTTTAAACTATGTTTTTACTTAACTTTACCGTGGATAAAATAGGTGGCGCCTGTCAAATAAATACAAATTTTGTTTAAATTGGATTTGATTTTCATCTAATTTTATTGTTTATAGTAATTATTTCAAATCATTTTTTTTATTTAGTGATTGAAGGGTGCTATTTAAGAAATTTGGGATGAAGGTAGGAGTGGAGCTGGGTTTCTTAACATAAACATTTTTATTTCTAACAACGTTTACAAACAAAAAAACTTGTAGCTCATTTTAGTACATTTAACGTTAATAGATGATTATAGTTATTGTTTTTAATGTAGATTAATGTGTTCTTAATATACAATTCGTTGTTATTAATGTGAACATTGGGTAAATGTGTTAATGTAAAACACATAAATATTTATCAAGCTTTTTCATATATCGAGCCATGTGGATTATTTTATGGAATTTAAACGGCTTATGTGGTTTGTACTCCCTGATTTTGATAAATTCAATATATCACATTTATCCTAGGGATTTGTGTAAAACTCATATCAAGTATGCTATTTAATCGATACAAGTTAACGTTTAATATACACCTAGTATTTTTCAAAGGAGTAAAAATATTGACATAAATACAATATTTAACAAATCATTTGCTATATTTTATTTGATTTTATATTACTCAAATAATGGATGATTATCTGATATAACAGTTACTCAAAATGCCAATTAGAATTTGAATTACAACTTAAGACGATTAATACACACTTTTAAGTTCATTATTGGTTTTCTCAATAACTTATGTTACATAAAAATAAATAAATTTTGTTTTATTACTTTATAATTTTTGTGTCATTTATTTCCAATAGCAACATCACATAAATACACTTTGTTTTAAAACAAAATAAATTTTTTTGATGTCCAATGTTATGAAGCATGGTAGTAATAAAGCTTAAATTTAATTAATAAACTTAACTTCACAAAACTTGAAGATTATGATGTAGGTTTTAGGTAAAAGAGTTCTCGTAAGTGGTTGTAGTTCAAGTTGGTTCTAATGTTGTCTTTCTTTTTATTATAATATTTTACAAAAATAAGTGTGTTTTATGACTTTAATTTTTGTATCATTTCATTTTAATATTATTATCAATTATCAATTACGGTTAGGTAAATGTAAAGTACAACCAGGGGGCCCATACGGTGAATTAGTAAAATTCAAATATCTCGAAAACGGTTAATATTTTGAAGATCAACAAAGAACCTTTTTTATACAGAAATGATGAAGCTATCCAAATTAAATAAGTAAGTTATAAATTAATGAGTGACAAAAAATTTGTAGCTGAATTCATCTATTCAATATGGCGTATGTGGTGACATCTACCAGTTAACTCAAATCCTCTCACAAATTTTAAGCAAAATATTATTATATTTGCCTTCTAAACGTCTAGTTACAATTTGGCCCATTACATATGAATCACTGTCTGCGTTCCGAACAGCGAACATCAAGAAATCGTTTAAGCGCTTTTAAAAAAAGAATAAATCGACCTGCCTCTACCAGCATCGTTATCACAATGCCGGGCATCAACAAGAGCCCCACGGTTCTCCCTGGATCTACTTACTGCTCCTGGTTAGAACCGACAACAAGCAATGCGCCGGCCTCGCAAGACATCTCTGCGTCGACCTACACGGCCCGCGATTCCAACAGCAGCCATGACGTCACAAGAAAACAAGGAAAGGATAAGAAAAACGAAAACAAGGCAACAGAAGTTACACCGGTTACCGCTCCCGCTGTAACTGCCCTACCACCTCAAGCCGACGCAGCAGACGAGTTCCCATCGCCCGACGAGGAATTAAGGCTACAGAAGAAGAAGCCAAAGAAGACATCCGACCACAACTCCACCGACCAATAACGCATTCCAGGCCTTTGCAGACACCACCGACCGCCTGAAAGCGCCGTTACCAGAGAGAGGGTGCTGCGGGTAATCCTTCGCGAGAAGGAGAACTGGCTCATCTTCTCTCATGAACAATAGTTATGCTGTAGTGGTGCAGGCTATATGAAGACCAAACTCATACGTTTTTCTATTTATTTCAGATATCCAAGGCAACAGCATCAACATTTAGCACCCGAGCGCCAACAGGACACCACAACACAGCACACAGCATCAACCACACCAACAACAGGATAATTTTACACTACATCACCTACACAAACACCACATCACCCACACTAATTTTTTAATTAATAAAATTAACGTAAAACAAAAATAATTTTTTTTTAGCATACACACCACAATTACACATAAGCTAATAACAAAACTAATATAAAGCAAAGGGCTGAAGAGGAGCATATCCTGAGCAGCTCACGGAATAAGTCTAATAAGCAAAAAAAAGTAAAAACTAACAATACTAACACACAATATGTATATATATATATATATATATATATATATATATAGTTTTGTTTGTTAAATCACGTGCGTAAATTTGTATAAATTGAAAAATCTCCGTGTAAAACAACAGTCCTTGTAAGTAATTTGTACGGATTTCACTTTGCTCATTTACTGAAAATACATTAAGTCGAAAGTTAGAGTAACATGATAGCACTTAGTGAGAACGGACCGTAAAGGCTGTCATTAAAACTTCAATTTCATAAATTATAAAACAAGTTTTGTTTCTCTTTATAATTTATGAATACTTACGTTTTTAAAGAGGCAATCTTCAAGCATTTAAAATAAATCTGTTTAAATTTTGCTTAAAATGTTTTTAATACGAGATTGCTATTTTCAGTTAAACATTTGTAAAATTTTGTTTATAATAAGTTTAATGAATCAATTATGCTATTATATTATATATATATATATATATATTATATATATATATATATATATATATATATATAATTTAGTAAGTGTAATTATTGCATTTATATAATAATAGAGTTAAATCAACATCGGAAGACACCAAGCTGCGCAAAAAAAGTGACGTCAGAGTGTAAAGCTCAACAAAAAAATATACGTTTGAAAAAATAAAAGTTTAGGTTATGTTACTTTGTTCAAGAGTACAATTTTAGATGTAAAATTTTTGAAATAATCATAAAGTAAAATCATATTTTATTGTCATAGTTACAAAATCTAGTTTTTTTAAAATACATTTGCCAATAACAATTAATCTCCTGATTTTTGGCCAGATTTAAATATTAGCAGAGCATTATTTATAAAGCCCATTTCACCACCTAAAATAATGATAAATAGCAACATATTTACGTTATAAAATTAAATAAACATACCAGCATGTACGATTATAAGGCGATTTCCTTTTCCAATAGGAGATTTAAGACCTGCGTTTGTCCCATCTGTCCACGAATATGGTGTCGTATGAGACGAATGTATGTATGTTTCATCTAAAATTTACATAACAATATGCAGTAGAATGTATAGTTTATAATCTTCAAAACTAACCTGTGTATATAAATGGTCGTCCTGCTTTCCGATAATTAGTGATCGCAACACAAAGAACGTATTTCATGTCGTTCTATTATAATCTTACGATGATCAGATGTTTTTCCACCTACATAAAACCCAAGATAAGATATGATTAAAAATTAATCAGTAAACTTACCTGAAGCTCATTTTTAAAAGTAAACTTCTAAATGACGTTTTCTTTCCAACTGTTTCGTCATCTTAATGAGGTTATAAATTCCTTGGAATATTACAAAATAAAACGTTGTTATCCAACTGCTTTTTACCTGAATTGATACTTTTAAAGTTTTTGTAATTGTTCCACACAATCTTGCGAGCATCTTCAGATAACACATGGCGTTTTCTTGCTTGAGCGTTATGAGATGTACATGCGTCGCACATTATATAAAGAACTGTATTTGGTTACATTAATATAATATGAAATTAATAATTAAAGTAACTTACTTATAAATTCAATACAGGCAGCGGATAGTTTTAAAATAAACTGTTTTGTAGAATAAGTAATAAACAAATTTGATACGCCGGTAAAACAAAGAGGTTATAAACAAAAGTTGGTAAACGATCAGCTGGAAAGTAACGTTTTTAGAGCGCATAGTACTAATATCTATGTCATTTTCCAATCATTACTGCATCTTTATCTAGTTTAAAAATGCGTTTCTGCGCTGGTGTCTTCCGATTTTGATTTTACTCTAACTAGGATTTAGGTTGAGGTTATGTTATCTGTGAAACTTAACTTACACAACAGAAAAATGTGGCAACATTATTATTGTTTAGCAACTTAATTTAATGCATTTTAACAATTTCAAAGGTCTCCGGTATCCGAACGTTGTAAAACAGAAGAAGTGCACTACTGCTCACTCGTAGGTTGTACTCTATTGTTTTCGTAGTTAAGGCTAAAACAAGCGACGTAAATATGTATATATATATATATATATATATATATATATATATAATTTAATAAGTGTAATTATTGCATTTATATAATAATACCTAGGATTTAGGTTGAGGTTATGTTATCTTGACTTACATAACAACAGAAAAATGTGGCAACGTTATTATTGTTTAGCAACTTAATTTAATATATTTTAACAATTTCAAAGGTCTCCGGTATCCGAACGTTGCAAAAACAGAAGAAGTGCACTACTGCTCACTCGTAGTTTGTACTCTATTGTTTTCGTAGTTAAGGCTAAAACAAGCGACGTAATGATGTGTATATATATATATATATATATATATATATATATATATATATATATATATATATATATATATATATATATATATATATATATATATATATATATATATATATATATATATATATATATGGAACAAAAAGAAAGAAATGCGCTACCCCAGGCTCCAGTCAACACCTTGAACTTTCCTGGTGATCGAATACTGAGGGACCAGGAACATCATCAGGAGAAGAGTCAGGGTTTCTCAGAATCTCTGCACAAACTTTACATTAATGTTAATACTCTCTTCAAACTTGCAAAACCAAAACAACTCACAAAAATTTCAAGTAAAGATTCTTGCTGTTCAGGAAACGCGTTTTCAAGATGAAAACCATTT
Source organism: Vesta saturnalis (assembly GCA_036346205.1). NCBI lineage: Eukaryota > Metazoa > Arthropoda > Insecta > Coleoptera > Lampyridae > Vesta > Vesta saturnalis. The sequence continues at coordinate 113,121 of JARFJB010000260.1, read as the reverse complement.
TAACACAGAAAATTATGGGGTTTCTAAAGGTAAACCTGCTGTCAGAAAAAATACACCATTGTTGTTTAGAACAGGATTTCCAGTACACAAATCAGTCATGGATAACATGATTAACTTCAGTTCCATATCATAACGGATCTCCACAATCTCCTCTAAATCAGGTAATAAAGGATACACTATTATCAATGCACATGTCCCTATAAGTGATCATAGTAGAAAGAAACCACAAGAAGTTGAAGATTTCTGGGAAGACATGAAAGAATTAACCAACAACATACCATGGTACATTTCAATGCACAATTAGGTAGGGAGAGAAAATACAGACAAAGCACAGGACCACATTCAGCACACTACCGCACAAACAAAAATAGGGAACACCTCATAAAATATTGTCAAAATTTTAACCTCAAATTTATGCTGACGCAAGCCAAAACGATAACTTATAACATGGAAAGCACCCGTATGGGGAGAATTCCAGGTCGATCATGTTTCCACTTCTAACAAAATTACGCAGGAAATTTTAAATGTCGGAACCTGTAAAGGGTTCCTCGAGTCTAACCATTATTTACTACAAGTCAATACTAGACCAATAGCAAAACAGAAAAAGACAACAAAAACAAAATGGTCACACCTGATCCAGGATACTTGAACATCAACAGTGACAAAGTCATCGAAGAAATTAAACAGTCACTTGGACAGATCTTGCGACAATAGTTCAAAATGCAATGCGTTGGGCACAACCTCCAAGAAAACGTAAACATAGGTGGTGAAACATAACCTGCGATCGAGCCATTGAGAAAAGAACACAGGCATGGATGAAATTCAGCAGTAATAGAACACCGGAAACATGGAAGGAATTTCATGAAATACAAAAACAATCATCAAAGGAAGTCAGAAGCGAACAACGAATGTATGACAACAGGCTAAAAAAATTGAAGATTTTAAGAGAAATAACTTACGAAATTTTTATAGACCATTTAAATAAAATATTAAGAGTTATCAGCCTTCTAACATCTGCTTTCCAAGAACCGATGGGTCCCTAATAACGAACACGAAAGAAAGCTATACAGTTCTCTAACAATATTTTAATAATCTTCTCAATTGCAAAAAAATCCAATGAAAAATTGATCTTCCAAAAAACCACATCCAATTAAGATTCTACTCCACCTGCAATAGATGAGATAGAGGAGATCATACAACAAATGAAGAATAACAGATCGGCAGGAGATGATGGCAATATCGCTGAGGCATGGAAACTTCAAGATAAAACTGCAAACAAAAATTCATAAGATCAACACACACATTTGGCTCACAGAGAAAACAGAGGAGTGGAAATGTGGAATGATCCACCCACTACATAAAAAGGGTGATAAGTCAGATCCAAATAATTACGGAGGTATTTCACTAGTACCAGTCACATACAAAATATTTTCTAAAGTGTTATTGAACAGACTAGAACCACAAGCAGATTCACAAATAGGAGAATACCAGGCAGGTTTCAGAATAGGAAGATTTGGAATTTGGGAACACTATTGAAAGTCAGACAGACAGAAAGCACTATAGTTACCTTGGCAGATTTCAAAAAAGCATACGACAGCGTATATAGACAAACTCTCTTTGCAGTACTAGAAGAATATGGCATTGACAAAAAACCAGAACACTTATACAACAGCTGCTCACGGACACCACATCTAAAGTCAAGTTCATGGGTGAAAATTCAGAACTTTCAGGTGCGGACAGGTGTTAAACAAGGAGATGACCTCTCACCAATCTTGTTTAACATGGTCTTAGACAAAATTGTTAAACAGTGGGAGAAACAAGTAGGAAGAACATGTGAAGCAAGAACAATTATCAAATGTCTGGCATTTGCAGATGACGTCGCCATACTTAGCAATAACACACAGGAAGCAAAAAAAGCACTAGAACGCTTAAATGAAATAGCTGCTAAAACAGGTTTACAGGTATCTTATGAGAAGACTCAATACATGGAACGACATACTAACAATATACAAACCATGTACAACGATATACGGATCCATACAAGGGTTGAAAAATTTAAATATTTAGGGGAATATATGCAAATAAGAGGATCAAACAAGATGTCTAACATAGAACGAACAGAAAAACTCCAGAAAACGTACAAACTGACATGGTCATATCATAATAAGAAAAGTAAATCAAGACAGGCCAAACTTAGACACTACAAAACAATTATATTGCCAGAAGCATTATATGCGTCAGAAACGAACACAATTGGAGCCTTTGACATCATAGAAACAGAAAAAAATTGAACTTAAATTTTTCCAAAAAATATTTGGAGCAATATACAAGGATGGCATACGGATAAAAAGATCTAACAAGGAACTGTACGAACACACAGACTTACTCACAGATGTCATTAGAAGACGCAGACTAAATTTTTACGGACACATAGAGAATGAGCAATACACGACTGACAAAGAAAATTTTTGATGTAGTATACAATTCAAGTAGGAAAACAAGTTGGTATCATGAAATAGAGTACGCCTTAAAGCAATTAGGGATCAACAAACAAATGATAGAAGATAGAGAAAAAGTCAGAAACAAAATTAAGAATGCTAAACTTTTAGCAAGGGAAAGGAAGAAGATAGGAATATTGTGGACAGAACAAAGGAAACAAGAACACAATCAAAGGATGAATAAATTTTGGGAAGAGAAGAAGAACGGAAGGAAGTGAAAATTGTATCATCATAAGATATTTAAGTTCAAACACATTGATATATGTATAGTCAAAATATGATAACAAATGCTATAAAACTTGTAAATACAAATTTTATGCCGAGCTCAGGAATGGTACGTTTATATACAGGGTGGGCGAAATTGCATTACACAGCCGATAACTTCAAAAATCAATAAAATCACTAATACACAAATTATTCACATTATTTGCTCAAAATGTCCACCATTGTTATTGAGACATAGCTGCGCCCTTCTTAATAAATTCTGCCAATATTTTCGTAACATTTCGGGTGTTATTTGCTGGGTTGCCATTGTGATTTTGTTTTTCAGCTCTTCCAAATTTTGAGAATTAATACTATAAACTTTATTTTTTAAGAACCCCCAAGTAAAGAAATCTAGTACTGTTAGATTAGGTGATCTAAGTTTGTCACTTATTGTGCATTATGGGGCTGTGCGCCGTTGTGCTGAAACCATGTTTGATTCAGAAGATGTAAAGGGATAGTGTCTAAGTAATTTTGAATTCCATTCTGAAGAAAATTTAAGTAATTATGTTGATTAAGTGTTTCATTATAAAAATATGGTACTAATAAATCATCACAAACAACACCTATCCACACGTTTGTAGAACTTGATTTCGCGAACTCTTTGAGGATTTACATCATCCCAAAAATGAGTATTATGTTTATTGAAAACACCATTGCGACGAATCTTGGACTCATCGGTCAATAAAATAAAAGGCAAATACTGTCTCCCTTCATTTAACACCCAATTGCAAAAGTTAATTCGGTTTTGGAAATCACCTGGTTGTATGTTTTGAACAAGTTGTGACTTAAAGGGCTCCATTTTATTTGTTTTTAACGTTTTCCGTATTTTATGTCTCCTGTTCCTAAGTTGCATCTCGTGTAGAAGAGGTCGGAAAAGTTCTAAAATAACCTAACGTACCTATTTATTTTGTCTTCATCATTGTTATCTGTATTTCTAGTTCTTAAATGACTTGGTTTTGTGAAACTCCTAAATCTTGTTAATGAGATGTGCAAATTTAAGAATGTTCTGTAATCTGATTGTCTTCTATTGGGATACTGATTGCTTTAAGACATGCAACTCGCCGGCAGTTATTATTTGATAAATAAAAACAGCGTAACATATATGTTTTTTCTAAATTTGTAAATGCCATTTTTTGTTAATTTATTAATTAATACTAATACATTAACAACTAACACGTTAGGACTAACAAAACTAACCAATTTCTGCCAATTTTGACATCCAATTGGCATTTGTCTTTAGTCTTTTATTTTCAAATATAACAAGCATAGCCTACTACCTAGTATTACAGCTCACCGAAGCAAACGAAATAGTCGGAAAATATGTGAACTAAAAGAATTTTATTGGCAATATTTGAAGCGGCAAGGAATTTATCCAATAATAAATTGTCTTTTAGGTTAGAAATATGGAGTCTAAATAGAAGAAAAGTATACATTCCGAAGATAAAGAATTGATTATCATAATTCTTACGATGACACAAACTCCGACGAAGAAGTCTCGGACAGTGAATAAAATTTTAAATTTATAACTTTTGCTTTGCGTTTTGTAATAACATACATAATTTTTTATTTTCTTATTTTGTAATAACATGTTATGCATTTTTTTATGTATACATACTTACTTTGTAATAACGTTTATTAAATTTAATCGTTTCATTTGTAATGGATAATACTTTGGCATCAATGTCTCTATTAATTCCATCTAGTTATTAGACAAGTAAGAGCAGAAAGTACTTGAGTTGTATTTCAAATATTTAAATTTACCGCCAAAATACTAGTTAACCTTAATGTACTCTGAAAAAGACGACAGCGCTAGCTCCGCCCTCTCAGCTATCATGTTTGTTTCGATCAACTGTACTTTTATTGTTCATAAAAAACTTATTTATCGCTTTAAAAAAAAATAAAAATGTTGTCATATTCAGAATTTTATAGGGTTTCAATTTATAAAATAAAATTCAGGTTGTTCCATTTAAAAAATCACTCTACATGTCGTTGCTCTTTCGTTTTTTTAATGCGAAGGTTTTTAATCAGAGAGTTGAAAAGAGCACAAAAAATTACTTAGAAGTACTTATTATATCTTGATATTAACGAAGTTAGCGGCTGTGTAATGAAAATTCGCCCACACTGTATATATTATATAGAAATTGGTTGAATCCATTTTTTTGCAGAAGTCGCATTTATATACACCATAATTTGTTAAACTCTACATTATTGAGCCCGGTTCGTGGCTTTAAAAAAAACCGTAGGTATATTCTAGGTAAATTTGAATTATTTCACTATGAGGTTGAATATGTCTATTTTGGTTACTGCTTGAATGTTTTAAGGTTGCTTTTATAAACCATATTGATGTATTTGTTTAAAATAAATATTATGTGTTGCTACAAATTTATTAATATGATCTATCTGTAAAAGCAAATCCCATATATGGAAATGTATTATTTTTTCAGTAATTTCAGCAATCGTGCAAACTGTACGGTTATTGCCAGAGATCAAAGGAATTAAAAAGCAATTAAAATAACTTAATCAGAAATCAATATTAACACATTTCAGTTACTTTTTCAACAAATGTTATACCATCAATAGTTGTAAGAGCAAAACTTCAATTTAGATCATGATTTGCACATTTACCACCTGTACTTTATACTTTTTCAATTTAAAATTGCGAATAGTTAGAAGGTTAAAAAGAACAAAAAAAAAATTTTGCATAAAAAAATTGTTTTCGCCACAAATCAAACTTTAATGTTACGTTTCACCTATACAGGGTGCCCGTATTTCGAGCTTCAACATGGGGATCTCAGTTATTTGAAGAGATACAATGTCAGTTAAATTAGGGTAAAGTTACTCATTTTGGTACTCAATACTATCTCGTTACGAAATTTCGGATGTTTTCTGAGGTTTCGTAGATTTTTCAAAAAACCGGAATTTTCAATTTTTCATTTCCCTTTTTAAACCGAAAACTACAAAAGGTAGATGTTTTAAACTGAGACATTGTTAAGACACTTTTTAAGAGAAAACGAAATATGTTATTGAAAATTTCAAGGTACTCTAGATCTACAAGTTATAGTTGTTAACGATGATATATCATATGGATGATTCAACTTCAAGATTCTCTCAAAATATGGAAAAACCCGTTTTTGCGAAGAGTGCTTTGGAAAAAAGAAGTTTTCTTTTGTTTAAAAAACACATTTTGATTAAATTTAAAAAGAGTGTTTAAAATTAATTAGTTAATCCTAATCATTATAGATGAAAACTAAACTATGTATGTATAATGAACACAAAGAAGAGTGCTTTGGAAAAAACATGCGTTCTTTTGTTTAAAAAACACATTTGGATTAATTTTTAAAAATGCGCTATTTCTATTTTAAAAATGTATTATGCTTCATGGAAAAATTCTCTTATGAAGAAGAAAAGCAACAACCTCCTCTATTATTTTCTAACCAATACAATTTCAGACAAAAACATTTTGATTAAATTTAAAGTATTTAAAATTTCATAGTTAATCCTAATAAAAATAGATAAAAACTAAACTATAAATATATACTGAACATAATTAAAAGAAGAAGAGTGCTTTGGAAAGAACATGCATTCTTTTGTTTAATATAAACACATCTTTGACAGTTCGCTTAAATTTCAGTAATTGTTTTTTATCAATTTATTACAAGTTTCTCGATAAAACGCTGTTTTCAAATACACAAAAACGAGATACGTTAGAGATTTATTACGCTTCGCATCGAAATATCCATATTACTACACAAACATACCTAGAGTGGTATCCAGAAAGGCAACAACCTACTCAAAACTATTTTTTATCGCTACATCGAAATTTGGACGAGCTTGGCTCGTTTTGTCAGCCAAGACAATCTGTTGCTAAACCCAGGAATGAAAATGAGGATAGAATTTTACGGACAGTAAGTAAATTTCTAAAAATCATTAAAAAATCTCATAAATAATTTTTCAATAGATTCAAGATAATCCTTTTACTTCCACACGGGCCATCGCAACAAATATGAATACATCGCAACAACTAGTATAGAGAGTACTAAAAAAAATAAATATCGCCCATTCAAAATTCATGTCACTCAAGTACTGCATCCTGGAGATCGTGAACGGCGGGTAATGTTTTGTAGGAATTTCATGGATCAGTTAGAACAAAATCCAAATTTCCTTTCTAACATCATATTTACTGGCGAGTGTAAGTTTACAAACTCAGGTATGTTTGATCGTCATAACGAATACGCATGGTCCCTCGAAAATCCTCATGAACATCAAGGACGCCGACCACAAATATAATTCGCTCTAAATGCATGGGTCGTTTACTCAACAACACAGGCACTGGTCCATACATTTATGAAGACTAACTGCAGATGGATGCTTGCATTTTTTTAAGGATTACATTGATTATAACATTTTCTTCAACCACTTGTATAACATCTGGTTCCAGCAAGACAGTTCTACGTCACATATGGCAGTGGACTAGTGCGGTAGATTTGTCCACAAACTAAAACTATAAATTACTCTTTTACAGAGTATTATTATTATTATTCTCCAAAAGTTCGGCTAACAAAGTAAATAGGGGTGATACATAGAGCTGAAGAAAAGAAGTAAAGCACTTTACCAGTTTCAACAACGCAAATATTTCAGAACACATTTCTGATAATCCAATAATTCACAAAATTGCCAAGTAATGTTTGAAAATGCTGTGTGGATGGTCATGTGTGTGTGTGTGGTAGTGTGTGTGTGTGTGTGTGTGTGTGTGTGTGTGTGTGTGTGTGTGTGTGTGTCGTGTGTTGTGTGGTGTGTGTGCGTGCGTGCGTGCGTGCGTGCGTGTCGTGCGTCGTGGTGCGTGCGTGCGTGCGTGCGTTGCGTGCGTGCTGCGTTTGCGTGCGTGCGTGCTGTTGCGGTGCGTGCGTGCGTGCGTGCGTGTGGTATGGTGCGTGCAGTGGTGGTGCGTTGCGTCGTTCGCGTGCGTGCGTGCGTCTTGCGTTTCGTGCGTGCTGTGCGTGCGTGCGTGCGTGCGTGGCGTGCGTGGTGCGTGCGTGCGTTTTGTTGCGTGCGTGCGTGCGTGCGTGCGTGTGGTGTGTTGCGTGCGTGGTCGTGCGTGGTGCGTGCGTGCGTGTGCGTGCTGTGCTGTGCGTGCGTGCGTGCGTGCGTGCGTGCGTTTTTTTTGGTTGTGTGCGTGCGTGCGTGCGTGCGTGGTGCGTTGCGTGCGTGGTGTCGTGGTGTGTGGTGGTGTGTCGTGTGCGTTGCGTGTCGTGCTGTGTGTGTGTGTGTGTGTGTGCTGTGTCGTGTGGTGTGTGTGTGTGTGTGCGTGTGTGTGTGTGTGTGGTGTGTGTGTGTGTGTGTGTGGTGTGTGTGTGTGTGTGGTGTGTGCTGTGTGGTGTGTGTGTGTGTGTGTGTGTGTGTGTGTGTGTGTGTGTGTGTGTGTGTGTATGTGTGTGTGCAGTGGCGGATTGTTGCTTGGGGCCCTGGGTAAAATCAAAATGGGTATTACATTTTATACCAATTTAAGGGACCTATATAATGAAAAATAATAAAACGATTGTAATTTAAAGTATTTTTTATTTATGTTTACGTTTTGTGTTTTCTTATTCTTTATCAACCGAATGATTGCGCGGGTTCGGTCTATCAAACTCCATAAGACGTATAGGCTTTATTTTACGATGAAATATTAAAGGAAATTTTGCGTTGGACTAATGTTAGAATTATGGAATTTGCAATAGAAATTTGCAGATTGATTTTAGAATTTGTATTACTATACTATACTTTTACACATTTGCAATATATTTCCCAAAAATTTCTGTTTTTTCTTTAAAAACGTGCTTATAACGAGCGGTCTCTCAGATCGCACGTCGATGAGTACGCAGCAAATATAGAGTGTTGATTGGGACAGGTTAAATTATTATCTTATTCGCCGAATTCGGGCCTAACTCTATAATCATAATGTAAACAAAGCGGTAATGTATGCAGAAACTTAATACACTATTTTAATTATGTGATAAACATATTTGTCTTATTTTATTTTTCTGTATCTATTATTTTATGAAGAAAATATTTTTATATACGCCTCGGTCTCGGTGGGCTCCCCATGGCTTGTGGGCCCTGGGCGGCCGCCCAGTTCGCCCACCGTTTAATCCTTTAATCCGCCACTGTGTGTGTGTGTGTATGTGTGCTTGTGTGTGCATGCGTGGATGCGTGCCTGCGCGCGCGCGCGTGTGTGTGTTTGTGTGAGGTGTTCGAGTACATGTTTCGTGTATCAGTAACGTTTGAAATGTTAAATGTGTTTTTAACTACTGTTGTAATTTCCTGCAAAGTACATTTTAGGTACACAATTATTACCAGCCCGGATTTACCATTTGCCTTGGGCCCGTTAGGAGGTTAATTTGTCACTGAGCTTCAACTGAATCTTAAAATTTGCAAATTTCAATCAAATAAAGCGCTAAATGAATTTTTACCACAAAGTAATTTAGTTACACAATTGTTATATAGAGTAGTTTGGAGTTCATTCAGAATCCTTAATATTGCATGAAATTGATTTAGAAGAATTTGCTATTTAATCACGCTCGGTTTTGCTACTTTAACATAAATGAAAATAATTAAAATGAAACTTTGGAAAATTATGTTACACTATAATTGTTATTTTTAAATACCGCCTCCAGGATACAATATGCAAAAAGAAATATAAGCTTTGTTTTAAGAAGTGCAACTTAATTGTTTACTGGTAGATAAAATCAGTATAAAGGTAATTAGCTTAGAAAACATAAGAGGATTGGAAATTCCACAAAGAGTGAACTGTAATTGAAAGATATTTATTTCCCTTTGTTAATCCTCCCATTAAAAAAAGGTAGTTGTGCTATTTTAATTACTTCTATTGTATAGGACGAAGTTGTGCTGTAGACAATTTCTGTATATTGGGGAACATTTATTAAAATTAAAAAGTGATATACATTTTTTGGGTTCTAATTTCTTGGCTTTACTTGTTGCCTTGTTTCACACAGAAGCCTGAGGTGAACAACAAGTAGTATTATGTTAAAATAGAACTGAAATTCCCTCTTGATATTTCATATCTTCAGTTACTTCAATTTATGTAACACTACTTTCTAATCCCCAGTTGTCCAAATTCAATTATAATGTAAAAAAAATAAATCCTTGATATCAAAAAAATTAAATAATCTAAGAAAATTATTTAGATTTTTTTAGAAAAAAACAATTTAAATCTAACATGTAATGTGCGTTTATTACATTTTTCTTAAATGAAATGTTGATATTGAGGCTATACGGTTAAAATAACATAGTATATGACCTGTTTCGTTCACGAACATTGTAAATAATTATAATTAACTTCTAGTATTTACGATTTCCGTTGGTGAATATCAACCAAAATAAGAAACAATTCAGTTAAACAAATTTGAATCATATTCGTATGTAGAAACGTTTTAAACTGCTGTATTGGTCTTGCCCCCTTAAACGACGTTTTGCCATTTATATTATAAAAATAAAACCTGAAAATTGAAACGGGGGGTAGTACAATTCAATGTGTTAAGTAATCAGCACTACATATGCAAAGCTTAAACAAACAAATTTAAGTTTACCGTTAAAAATATTCATTTTAACGGTTAAATATTTATTCCTAAGTTAATCATTTTCTCTACTTGCATATTCCAAAAATATTAAACTAATCTTACAACAGCTTTCATTTAATGTTTGTTGTTCAACTTTATTAAAACCCTATCATGATAAAAATCAATCTTACTTGCTAGAATAAAAATGAGTTTATATGTAAAAGGATTAGTCAGTTTTTCATTCAACGTAAGTACATAACAATTACCAACATTCATTAGATATACACATAAAAACATGAACAA
>JARFJB010000260.1:0-95000 GCA_036346205.1 Vesta saturnalis | reverse complement strand
ACACACGCACACGCACACACGCACACACGCACACACGCACACACGCACACGCACACACGCACACACGCACACACGCACACACGCACACACGCACACACGCGCTCACGCGCTCACGCGCACACGCGCACACGCGCACACGCGCACACGCGCACACGCGCACACGCGCACACGCGCACACGCGCACACGCGCACACGCGCACACGCGCACACGCGCACACGCGCACACGCGCACACGCGCACACGCGAGCACGCGCACACGCGCACACGCGCACACGCGCACACGCGCACACGCATATACGCGCACACGCGCACACGCGCACACGCGCACACGCGCACACGCGCACACGCGCACACGCGCACACGCGCACACGCACACACGCACACACGCACACACGCACACACGCACACGCACACACGCACACACGCACACACGCACACACGCACACACGCACACACGACACACGCACACGCACACACGCACACACGCACACACGCACACACGCACACACGCACACGCACACACGCACACACGCACACACGCACACACGCACACACGCACACACGCACACACGCACACACGCACACACGCACACACGCACACACGCGCACACGCGCACACGCGCACACGCGCACACGCGCACACGCGCACACGCGCACACGCGCACACGCGCACACGCGCACACGCGCACACGCGCACACGCGCACACGCGCACACGCGCACACGCGCACGCGCGCACGCGCGCAGCACGCGCGCACGCGCACACACGCACACACGCACACACGCACACACGCACACACGCACACAGCACACGCACACACGCACACACACGCACACACGCACACACGCACACGCACACACGCACACACGCACACGCACACACGCACACACGCACACACGCACACACGCACACACGCACACACGCACACACGCACACACGCACACACGCACACACGCACACACGCACACACGCACACACGCACACGCACACACGCACACACGCACACGCACACGCACACACGCACACACGCACACACGCACACACACACGCACACACGCACACACGCACACACGCACACACGCACACACGCACACGCACACGCGCACACGCGCACACGCGCACACGCGCACACGCGCACACGCGCACACGCGCACACGCACACGCGCACACGCGCACACGCGCACACGCGCACACGCGCACACGCGCACACGCGCACACGCGCACACGCGCCCACGCGCCCACGCGCCCACGCGCCCACGCGCCCACGCGCACACGCGCACACGCGCACACGCGCCACGCGCACACGCGCACACGCGCACACGCGCACACGCGCACACGCCTCACGCGCGCACGCGCGCACGCGCGCACGCGCACACACGCACACACGCACACACGCACACACGCACACACGCACACACGCACACACGCACACACGCACACACGCACACACGCACACACGCACACACGCACACACGCACACACGCACACACGCACACGCGCACACGCGCACACGCGCACACGCGCACACGCGCACGCGCACACGCGCACACGCGCACACGCGCACACGCGCACACGCGCACACGCGCACACGCGCACACGCGCACACGCGCACACGCGCACACGCGCACACGCGCACACGCGCACACGCGCACACGCGCACACGCGCACACGAAAAAACGTTGTATTTCTAATAAGGAAGACAGCAGTTGTGTTAAGGATTGATCTTGCGTGGGGGAATTTGAATTACAGTAAAATTTAATTATAGAACGCTTATTTTTATTATAGATGTCATAATTAAAAAATCCTCAGTGAGTTATAAAAAAGAAATTACTGACATTCGGGTCTAATGAAACAATTTTTTTATTAAGTTAATTAATTACATAACAGTTATTACAATATTGTCTTCTGAAACGAATATTAAGAGATAGTTTACCTGCATTGAAATATGTTTAATATCCATCTGACCGTTAAAATGTTGTACGCCTTAATATTTTTTAAAAGAAACTTGTTACGTATAGCCTAAATGTGTTTTATAACTGTAATTAAAAATCTGTAAATAAATAAAGGGTTAACAGCACACTTACCAACTCTGTACTTAAAGATCGTTTTTGAGGCACTGATTCACGAGTGATAGTCACTAGCTATTGATTTCCCATAATTAATTTTAGAGTGTAAATATACAAACAACCTCATTATCTTTATCACACTTACTGCAACTCGTATTTACCTTTCTCTTAAAATAATTAATAACAAATCGGCTTGAAAAATGTTCATATTGTACATACGGACACACACATTGTTTTTATAAAAAACCAAATTAAGAGCTTGGAATGTAATAATTACGTGTTTCAAATTCCACAACAATCTGTAGTAAGAAATCACTGTTCATGTTTTTTACTTTTAGCTAATTACCCTGTAATTATATAACTCTGTTAAATTTAATAGTCTAAAAAATTGATTACCAATATAAATGGTTAACATAATTTCTTTTAAAAACACTAAATCGTAAATTTTATAACACGATTTTTAAAAACACACATGCTGAATTAAAAAGAAAGAAAAAACAGTAGGTATCACGCAATTCTTAATTAAAAAAGTAAGGTAATTATGTAATCTAAAACATAAAAACATTAAGGTATAAAGTCCACGCCCATCCGAATGGTAGTCTTGTAGTATTGTTTTATTGTATACGAAGCGTCTGGAATTCTTCTCTGGAAAACGTAAATGATATCCTTGCGGTGCTCGTCCAAAGGAGTCAAAATACTCTCCGTTACAATTCTCGTCAATGTAGATAGCGGTCCAACGCTGACCTGGTTTGTTTGCAGGATCCGTGTTTACGATAATTGTCTCGGTAGTTGATTAGAAGTATATACAAGCCGAAACACATTCTTCTTATGGCTGGGGATCGATTTCAAGCATTTCAACATCTCGTACAGCATACATCTTTGGAATTGGTATGCGCCCAGTCTTGCAGTAGTAAGGCGTTTTCCAGTGCACACATAGGTTCAGTGATGTTATGGTTTAAACAGCTATATGCTTTTGCCTCCTTTTTCAACTGTTTAATCGACGGGCAGCCTGTCTCCTCCAGGTTTACGATTGGTTTGTTAAGAAACCTTAAAAACTGTTGTTTTTCACGGCCCTTAACGTGAATTTTGTTAAATGGGCACAACACCCTCATCAACTCCTCACAGAAATTGTTGTAATGTACATGACCCGACCACCATTTCAACCCATGATAATTATCCTCCATAAATTTTATCTGTCGTGACATGGATTCTGATATAAAGTAACCTAGAGGTGGTTTTATTAGCATCAACGATAAACGACCATGATCTTTAACCATTACAATTTCTTTCGGTATGAATTCGTTGTTAACACCACTAAACCCTTGTAGGTCCAAGTATGCGTCCATCCTCTATCGGCTGCTGCTGTACACTGAAGCTTGCAGGTTAGAGCTACCACTTTTAACAGCTAAAATCCACAACTATATTCCGATGTTTATCGATCTCGGTCACGTTATCGAATTCTGCATACACCAAACAGTTAACGGTTACGGTGAGTGCTTCTTCAAACCCGACTTCCAGCCGAAGGGAGCCGTTTCTAACTAAATTCCAGTGCGTACTAGCGTTTGCAGACAGGTCAGGTGGTATGTCAAAAGCCATTAAACAGTAGCCGTTGGAGTAATCACTTCTCGATGTATCGTTACCTTCATTAAAAAAATGAATACCCGTACCAGAGAATAAGGTGTGGTACGCTCTTACATATAAACCATTAGCTGTAAAGTCTGGTTGTAAGGCCTTCGAAGGAATTTGTTGCCCGTCAATATATAACGACATGTAGTTAATATTGCAGTGATGAAAATTGAACGGATTTGAGGGGTAGTCACCGTAGAAGGCTTTATTTGCTACAAAGCCTACGATGCATCATTTAGGTAACTGACCCAGGAAAACATTATCCAGTGATTTTCGCTGTATGCCTGCAGGTATTTTGCGGCTGTTGTTTCCAAAGCTTTAGCGTGCGCAATTAGAATAGTTGGATTGATTCGCATACGTCTCACCAGTAAACTAGCGTCTATAATCCGCGTCTTGTAATTTGAGGCGAGTGCCGCAATTAGGCTAAAGGTATCTCTTGATCGTACAAATTTAGCCTTTAACTCAACACCACTTATGAGAAACTTTTCTTGATTAAACAAATCCGAGTGCACGTGACCAATCATCTCTATCTGTTTACCGGTAGCCGCAAGTGCTTCACGCTTTCAAAAACCGTTATTTGCGTTTTCCAGTGTATTCATCTGTCCAGCTGTATCATTGTGCCATAAGGTACCTCCTAGATGTGAACTCTTGGCCTCCTTTCCATAATTTAGCAGCGTTTCGATATATGAGCGGTAGGCGTAGGTGTTGTTTGGTTGACACCATCTTCTGATTTAAGTAAACTTCCACCTGTGAGAAAAGCGAATGCATCCAATTTATTACCGGTGCTACAACATCCGCGTCTGTAAGTGCCGTATCATCATGCTTTAGAACTTTAGCTGTGATGTACAACATGGTCTGACTTAAATCCATATAATTGTTTCCTTTCCGGGGACTACAAATTCTATTGGGGCGTCATCACTCAGAGCTAATAAGGGCTATAGTTGTGAGGGTCCGTTCCACGCTGGGTGATTCAGAAACATCATATCTTTGCGTATTTCCGATAAACTCGTGGATATTTATCTCTTTAATGTACGTCGCAAACTGACGCCAACCGCGCGGGTTTGTGGTTTTTCGTTTTCTTAACGTCTTATGAACCAGATCGATAATGTTGGAATGTGGTATGATTTCGCCTTTTATTGTGACAGTACCCCTTTTATCCCAAACAACATCGCTGCTTCGTATTCAGTATACGTAACAAATTCGCGCCTTTTCTCTTATATGAAGGCGGAAGCGTTGATACTATCTCGTCGTCTGTCAGACCTTTGCGTTGCGGTAAACCTCTAATATCATCAGCAACAACGTCACCGCTTATTGTTATACTGGTGGGCTGACGTAACTGATTGGAAAAGTGTAGATACCTTTAAAGAACTTGGTTGTACTGCTGCCATTTGTCATGGTCGGTCATTTTAGTTTTTAAAACTTTATCCATATCGTTACCCAGCTGTGTTAAAACGTTGTTTTGTGTAACATCTGGTGCCTGTAAGCGCTGTATAAAGTCTATCGGTAGAATAATCATCTTCTTCAGAATGTGGTCCATGGTTATTGAAACAGATTACCCAGAATTCCGCCGAGTAATGGTCCCAACAGGAGTGGTAGAAATGCACCACCTTTCTGTATAAGAAACTGTTTCTCCTTTTTTATAGATTCGCCTCTCTGTGCCAAGCATCTTAAAGTGTGCTTATGTTGAGCGAGTCGCTGCTTCTGATCAGCTGACAGAGGTACACGACCTTTTAAAATGTTATGTGTACACTCGAAAATACACTCTACCTGCTTGCTATCCAAACATTTCAATAAAGCGTCACGTTGACTTTTACTTAATCTGGCTAATGCATGTAGGATATCAGTGTTCTGGCTTAAAACGTCCGCCATCGTATATGATGTAATCTTTATGACTGTGAGACTTAAACCCTTTTTTCGCTATATATACTTGGCAAATACCCTGAGGCCCGAATATGTTTGTTCTATAACGTAGCACATCCGGTGTATTCTGTTTTAAATCGAACAATAAATACCCCGTGTGGGCTTGAGGTAGCATCTTGGTATGCGGATTCTAAAAATGTTGGATTGTCAGGCGAAATCTGTCTTGCTAAATGCTGTATCTGGGCTCTGTCACTTGGGTTCTTAAACAAAATTATGTAATGTGCGTTGAGAGAAATATCCCGCTGTCCACGTCCTTGATGAAATATGTTCTGCGTTAAGAAAAACACACTTAGATTTCGATGATGATCGCCCTTTGTAAAAATATCAACCACAGAGCCGCAGTTTCGGAATTTTTTAGAAAATCAACGATAAAATACGATTTCCTACACCCCAACGGACCCGCAACTATTGCCGAAAAGGGGTGCTTAAACTGACCTTCCATCTTGAATCGCTAAACGATACTAACAGATACTCTACCAGCAACCTCGTTTAAATAGACTAAATAAAAATATTTTTCAATCAGAACACGTGCAATTGCCTAACCTCCAGGGGCACTGCTCTTAATATAGCCAGAAGAACCTTAATTAGATGACCATCAAAAATAACCCTAAGACCAGCTCCAGCTACAGCCCCCAGCCCCAAGACCTAGCCCTAGGCCTACATCCGCCCCTCACGTGAGCATGTGCAAAAAAGGCTCTAATTAGGGTTGACCCTCCAAAAAAAAGGGTGAAAAGACACGTCCTACATGTAAGCTAACAAAAAACAAAAAGGCCTTAATTAGGGACAAAAAATTCCATCGAGGGTTGAAAATTCCAGCAGGAGTGGAAAATACGATCTCACACGTGGGTGTGCACAAAATTAGGGTTGACCCTCGAAAAGAAAGGGTGAAAAAACACGTCCTACTCGTAAGCTAATAAAAAACAAGAAGTCCTTAATTAGGGATAAAAAATTCCATCGAGGGTTGAAAACGCAGTCGCCCACGTGGGCGAGTAAAAAATGGCGACCAAAGGTGCCCCACACCCCCGGGGCTTTTGTGACGTCAAAATCCAAGATGGCGGCGACAAGTGCCCTGGTTCTACTGTTAATAAATGTAATATATATATATATATATATATATATAGTCTGTGACAAAAAATGGAACACCAAGATGGCGTTGGAATTTTTGGACCAAACTCGGTAGAAATGTTTAGCTAGTCAAATGTAGTGATTAATTAAAATTTCATTCAAAATAATCCAGTAGCCATGGAAAATTTGACGTTTTCGAAATTATCGGGTGTATTTCTCAAGAGATTAAATCGATTTGGGTATTGTTTTGGTTGCAATTCTTTTGCTTTTGTGTTCTTCTTTGCATTTTGAGGCTGTTATAATACCTATAGTGTGGCAACGTGAAAATTATCGACAAATGAGTGAATTCGACAGAGGTCGAATTATTGGCTTACCTGAAGGTGGTTTTTCATTCAGAGATTTTGCTAATCGTCTTAACCGTAATAAATGCTCTGTAGTATAGTGTTATCAAGCATGGTCTAGAGAAGGTCAAGAACGTCGTAGAAGAGGAAGTGGATGACCAAGACAGACAAATGTGGTCCAGGTCCGTCATCTCCGATTAATGGCAATAACAGACCGATTCTCGAGTACAAGATCAATAGCCGATCAATGGTTTGGAAACGAAGGACGTCCTGGAATCCTTAGTACAGTTTACCGTCGAATTAGAGCTTTTGGCTTGCAGTTCTATAGACCACACCTTGTGCTTCCGCCGACGGCCCGTCATCGACAGCAACGTTTGGAGTGGTGTACCTTGCGACTGGATTGGACGTAAAATGTCAGTTGGTATTCATCCCCATATACTTCCATTCCTCCAGGAGCAGAATGACTCGATTTTCCAACAGAATAATGCGTGTCCCCACATTTCAAGGCACTCTATAGAGCGCTTCGAAGAGGCTAACGTCAATATCGAACATGTGTGGGAACTGTTGGGTAGAAGACTCTTGCAATTAGCCAATCCTCCACAGACACTAGAAGCTTACCGGCATGAATTACATATTGCCACACACACGCACGCACGCACGCACGCACGCACGCACGCACGCACGCACGCACGCACGCACGCACGCACGCACGCACGCACGCACGCACGCACGCACGCACGCACGCACGCACGCACACACACACACACACACACACACACACACACACACACACACACACATTCAGACATCATGGTCAATCTTGGCGAAACCTGGCGAAAAGTTTTAAAATGAGCTAACAAGGCGATATACCAATAGTGAAAAAAATTCTGTTGCATAATTTTCTATACCTACATATGTAT
Source organism: Vesta saturnalis (assembly GCA_036346205.1). Taxonomy (NCBI): domain Eukaryota; kingdom Metazoa; phylum Arthropoda; class Insecta; order Coleoptera; family Lampyridae; genus Vesta; species Vesta saturnalis. Next base: position 87,063 of record JARFJB010000260.1, on the reverse strand, counting down.
ATGTAGGTTAGACAGAAAAACACTAAACATTCATAGACACGTGTCACTAAAACAATATTTATTCTAAAAAACACGCCAGAGGGAGTTGCAACTTTCAAATTCAAACATACGTTCAAGAATGTGTAGTTATTGGTCGTAACGTTAGACCACATGTGTCACTGGGTTTGGAACATAACATGTCGCGTTAACTAGATTTCGTAGAACATTATTTTGGAAGCGTTGACGAATTTCTACGTTAGATCTGCTCGCAGACCCCCATAGTGTAATCTCGTAAGTCCATATAGGTCGAAGTGTCGTTTTGTTGATGAGTAATTTGCAGCTCAGTTTAAGTCGTGATTGCTTACCAAATATCCAGTATATCTGTCTGAACTTCAGACCTAATTATTTTCGCTTGGTGAATATGTGCTTGCGCCAGTTTAGTTTCCTATCGAGATAAATGCCTAGGTATTTGACGTCTTCGCTTGTGGTATCGGTATCCATTCAACGTTACTGGTGGACAGTTATCTCGTTTTAGTGTAAAAGTAACTTGTGCCGACTTGGTCTCATTTACGTTTAGTTTCCATCTTTTTGGCCTTCTTTGAAGTTTGTTTAAGTGTGTTTGTAAATTGCGGAAGGCACCTTCTGGTTGTGGGAGTATCTAACGTATATATAAGGTACAGGACAGGCCCTAGGATGCTTCCCTCGAGCACTCCTGAGTTAATCAATTGTAATTTGGTGTGTACTTCCTGGTGTTTGATGTAGAGAGCTAATCCGTAAACCTGTTCTATAGGTTTGCGCCTGAAACCAAATTGATGATTTGTTATTACGTCGTGTTTTTCCAGAGGCGGTAGGATTCGTTATAGTAAGAGTTTTTCGGACGCTTTGGAGAGAACAAGTAATAAACTTATCGGTCTATATGAAGTGATATCTGTAGTGACTTTCCTTGGTTTATTTATCATGATAATATGTGCGACCTTCCACTGACTGGGGAAATAACGTAATCTTAGTGGAGCATTAAATATATGTACTATAAGCCAAGTACATTTTTCAAAGATCTCTTCTAGGATTTTTCGTGTAATTAGGTCGAAACTAGAAACTTTCTTGAGGTTAATTTCCTTTTTTAGTACGGTTTTAACTTCGAGAAAGGAGAAAGATTTTATCGGAAGTGAAAGTCGATACTGAGCTTCTAGTATTGTGTTCATTTCCAGTTAAGTTCTTCTTCAGGCGTTGCGTTGTTCGGGAACGGTTGGAACACTCTAGAAAGGTGCAAGCTTTTTGGGTTGGAGATCTGGCCCAGTAGTTATTTGCTGATCGTAGGGGTGGGATTGTCGGTAAATGTCTCTTTAATTTCCTTGTCACCTTCCATAATGAATAGTGTTTCTTTATTTGGACTAAGTTCTTGTAAATACTTTTGAAGTGATTCATTTTTAAGCGGTTGTAACAGTTCTTTTAGTTGACGAGCTAATCTGTTGAGCGTTCTTTTATCTTCTGGGGATTTAGTTAATTGCCATCGTTTTCCAGCTCTCCGTTTTTCAGAAATTAGTTCCCTTACGTTTTTGGGGCAATTTTCTTAATTTTTGGAGTTCTTGGATCGCTGACTCTATATCTATTTCGGTTTTAAGTGACATGTCTAGTTTGAGTGGTTGATCTAGCCTTTCTCTAAAGGAATTCCAACCAGTATGTTTATTATACAAAGAAGGCTCTTTTTGTTTTTTAGTTATGTTTGCATACGTAGTCACAATGATGGGTGTATGATCGGGGACGTGTGGTCTAAGCACGATGTGGCAGTAAACATTCGAGTGTTTACTCCCGTAGTTGCACAGAAGTCTAGTAGGTCCGGTGTCTAATTTGCATCAGACGGGCCAAAACGTAGGTTCACCCGTCGATAAATATCCTAAGTTGTTATTTTGCATGGCGGACAGCAATTTTCTGCCGTTAGTTGTTGTGGTTCGAGAGCCCCACCAGACGTTTTTTGAGTTACAGTTACCTCATGCAATAAAAGTGTTGCTTAAGGTATTGAATAAGTTTTCGTAGTCCTGCTGCTTGTTATTATATCTAGTAGGAAAGTAGACTGCTGCCAGTGTTAAATTTCTCAAGTTATCTTGTACAGTTATGCTAGTAGCTTATGTGTTTTCTAGTGCATATGCTGTTTTTTCGTAGTGTCTTATATTTTATCTAACCAATACTGCAGTTCCTCCGTGCGCTAAGAAAGTAAGCTCCAGTTTATCCTATATAAGGCCTAGCTGTGCCCAAGTCTATTAACATTAACGTTAATGGTCCAAACAGCATCAAATAGAAAAACGTGTTCAAGAGTCTTCGGCTTATTCAAATGACGGAATATAAGTAATCGGCAACGTATCTATGTAACCATAACTAAAAATATCAGTAATAAAATTTTAAATTTACCTTTTTTGTTATTATTTAAAAATATTTGGGTCTCTGATGAATTTAGTGAATAAATATAAAAGGCAAAAAACATAGTTGAACATAAAACAAAATAAAAATTTATAAGAAACAAATTGAAAAATGATATTCGTCTAAAATAAAATAAATAATAACATTCTAATTAATTGTAAAATATATATATATATATATATATATATATATATATATATATATATATATATATGTATTTTTTTTCAATTCGCCTATTCTTAGTAATATTTTATTCTGTTCCTATTTGTGTTTCAAAATATGAGCAGTACTGTTTTATTAAGTCTAGCAAGCAGCAGAATTTAAATGAACATCAAAGACTATTAACCTTTTTAATTGTTTAAAATTGAATTTTACTCAAACAGAAATTTAGTACTTACTTGAAAATGTGCTAAGTTTGATACCTTAATTTTCGAGATAATCTCGTTTATTGAAATCTCAGTAAGCTTTCAGAATTTGAACAAAAACTTTTCTAATTATTTTGTAAAATAAACACCTTTAAAGTTTAACGGAAAGTTAGAAATGTAAATTTAGAAATGAAATTCGCTTAGAATATGTTGATTTTCGTTGGTTATTGTTAAACTTTATTCACATTTTAGAAATACAATGAAATTTAATTAGAAAGTTGCTCTTAAAAATATCTACTAATAAAATTATAATTTCACAAACAGGCTATTAATTGTAATTTCAGTACAAAAAAAGTCAACAGTGTGGTTTCTGACATTTGCAGTAATTGGCGTAAACTTTGAGGGAGGCGACCACCGTGCAAATGTCTGTGGATTTCGATCGAATTCTTTCCTAAAAAGGTTGGTCCTCTCTAAATAGAGTTGTTTAAATAACTCTCGCTAAGAAACTTTGAACATGTCCTGCAATTCGATATCGTATTAATAATCTTTATATACAAATATCTGTTGTGGAACAATACACGACCTTCCAACCTACACAGTGGAAATTAAAAAAAAATTAAGTAATAATTGTTTCAAGATACTTATGCAACCTCTTCTTAATACGTTCATAACAAAATACAGAGGGTAATTTAAAATAAAATTCCAAAGCCACCCGCTTCTATAAAACATCGATAATACAGTTTAAACATTTTCAACACTATAAAATTAATTTTTAAACATATTTGGCTTTGTATCAAGAAGTTATGTAAAATAAAATTTGCACGGGTAATACCATAAGCGCTAATGTCTATTCAGACAAACTTTTATTTTGAAACGAACGAAAGCTTTGTTGCTTGGCGATTTTACCTTCTGTTATTTGCTCGAGTCGTATTACCTAAAAGCACCAAAGTTTGAGTTTTGTCAAAATGAAAGTTTGGCCCGGGAATAAACACAATCTCGAATGGTATTTGGTAAGAAAGTTTAATGAATCATATAATTAAAAATAAACTATATTTTAAGCGTTACTGACAGAATTTAACTATCGTTACCATGGAAATGTATCAATGTAGTTTATTCACTTGCCAAGTATACCTACTAGCAGTTTATCCGTTGTGTAAGTGATAAAACGTATAAAAGAATGCATTATTTTTAACAGATGGATTAAATTGTCTTCAGAAAATATGTTCACACATTTTCTTGTAAAGTCGATCTTTATTTAGATATTGATATTAAATCCTATCTTAGGAATACGCCGATAAATTAGGCGTCGCACACACACACACACGCGCGCGCACACACATACACACGCACACGCACACGCACACGCACACGTACACGCACACGCACACGTACACGCACACGTACACTCACTCGCACACGCACATGCATGCACACCTGCACACATGCAACGCACACATGCAACGCACACGCACGCACGCACGCACGCACACACACAACCAATTGAGCTCAATATTAAATATAATATTGATGCCATTATTGACAGGGTCTACTGTACAGAGTTAGAAGGATATAGTAAGGAATTTTTGGTATGTTATGTATTATGTTTTACACTATTAGAAGGGTAAATAGGTTTTTACTGGCGAGAGTAGAGGTTCATTGGCGAGCCAGTAATAGTATATTGAGTATCAAGAACAGTAAGGGACGTTTACCGATCGACAGTCATGTTTGGAGGCGAAGTCTCCAATCTGGCCGGAGCCCGGTACAACCCTTAATGTTCGTGATGCTCATACTGTTTTTTGCACGATTGTACGAAATTTACCACAATTGAAATGATTTAATTTCTACTAAATAATCGAAAAGTCAAAAGTGACGGTTTAAATAGAAATGTGCAAATTCTTTGTTCTTATTGTTTTGAAATTTAGGTAGTACATATAATTTTACATTGGTAAGTAAAAGACGTCGGTAAGTAAAATACTTACCGACGAGTTAGGCCTCGCAACCAGTAAACATATCCCACTGTCTTGGAAACAGATATGGTAAATAAACGAAAAAGATCAAAAAAAAAGCTGTTACCTTGCGTATAGTTAGTAATTGCGTAATATATTTATTTGCTATTCCTTCCTAAATTATACTAAAAATGTAAACTTATGATATAAACTTGTAAAGATCCAGCGTCCTTTACGTATGTTTTTTAGAATAAATTATTCGCAGACCACCCTATATTTCAAATTACAAAAGATTACGGGATATTGCACCACAAATAATTCATTAATCACCGCTGACGTGTATTTCTCTAAACCAGTAAGTTTTTGCACGTCAGAGCAATTTAAACCAATCCAATAACGGCATCCCCCGCACGGTAGCCGCCCACCGATGCACCTTTATAAACCCGCGACGCGCGGATCTAAAAATCAATTCATCGGTTCTTCTGATCTCCCCTGCTGATCGTTGAGAGAAGAACATAGTCGTGAAACACCTGCTCGATCGTGACCGAGACCGCCACGCCGTTCCTGATATCCAGTAGCCGCCAGAACCGATTGCTTCTTGTAATCACCGACCTGCTGATCGCTGCCGAGGAGCCCATCGCGACCGTGTGATAACGCGCACCACCTCGCGCCGGGCGACCTAAAGTTTGTTACCGAACTGCAATTAAAAGACACGTAAGTTGTAGAGTTATAAAATCTAACAATTTACAACAAATCACTACAGAACGTAAATAACGACGGGCTTAGTCTCCAGGAGTTGTAACGTTAACATTACACATACAGAAAGTGTCACGCAGGGTAGATCCCGACGTCACTCGCAAACACCTGAGGGTGAAGGTTTGATACAGGGCTGTAAAGACCTACGACCTTTTTCTTAGTCAAACAGGTTAGACAGGCTGCTGCCTACCGTCTACTGTTGGCGGTAAGGCCCCCGCTTAATACACATACATACACTACCGACAGACAAACACAATAACAACACACGGTGTCTTTAATCGCAGAAAAGTACACAAGAGACCTGTTGCATAAATTTGTATTCAGAATAACCATCGCGAAATACCTAGTGCAAAACCGTTCTTAAATAAATTAAGAATATACGCCAGCAATTAAAACATTAGATAATACGTAAATTATCCAATATTTACCTGTAGTTAATAATATAAATACGACCTGGTGTATCTTACTAGTTACCTTAGTAAAAAGTAAATTCATTTTAGTATAGCGAGTATTTCGTTTACTTTATAATTTGTATATAATTGAATTTAGTTACGTCGTTAGGACTTAATCCAGTTGTTTAGATCGTCTAAACGCTTTTTGAGAACAAAACGCGTTCTCAAACCGGTTCTAAAATATCATTATAGTCCAGAGATCTCGCGTTTGTTTAAGCGAATCTTCCGCGTATATTTCTTCGTTGGAGTACGACATATCAGCTTCAGCGCTCCAGAGATACTGAAGAGTTTAAATATGCCATGCGCATAAGCAGAGACCAGTATTGATTTTCGCCCATGACCTAGAAACACCTCGAGTTCATTGCGCTGACGCGTCCAACCCATATCTGCTAAGGCTACCGTATACGCTTCTGTAAGACAGGACCGTAATTTAAATATTAACAATACATTCAATTTCAAACGCGAGTGGAAAAAACTAGGTAGGGAATAAATTAAGATATTATAAATATTTGTTCACAGAAACGACTTCGCACCCAATAACGAAGGCTGAACGTTTCCACCGGAGAACGAGAGGAAGGATCCCTAAGGATCCAGTACGTTTAGTTTGTTATTAATATTAGTATCAATTATTATTTTGTAAATTGTCAAATAATATACGTCTAAAACCGCTTTAGTAGAATTATTTAAGGTGACAGTGTGAAGCCCACTAAATAGTAAGAATCCACACCCCGTTTAGTAAGAAATATATAAACACGACTGAGCATAGCCGAGGCAAAATAAAACTGCGCTGGGTTACACCCAAAAAAGGGCGGTTATATAAAATAACACTCCGACCTCAAAGGAGGGCCATTATAAACTTACTTTTAATGGCATTTTTAAATATCTTGACCGTTGCTTTGGAAAATTTTGTACAAGTTAGTACTTACCTTGTAAAAGTGATTTTATATAACTTAGTTTAGTTAGATTAATGCACGTATACTACTGAGTAAAAAAAAAACGTTTGTGGTATTTACAACGAGCCCAATTAAATAGTAAAAATAACACCCGTTTAATAAAAGCTTGAGCTAGCTAAAAAAAAATTCTTTTTACCCCAAAGGCTTTAAAATATTAAACAAATTAAAACCTCAAAGAGCATTTTCTTTTACTTTAAAGCTAAATTTCTTGTTTTCTTTAAAAATTTTTAAATTGACTTTGTAAAATTTTATTAAATTATTTTTAGTAATTTAAATGATTACTTACTGGGTTTAAATTTTCGTTGTGCGGTTTTGGTGCGTATTGGTTTTATGTTCTGGGTGTCGTTTGTTTTCTTTCTTTTCTGTTGGTTTTTTTTGTTATTTTTTTTTTTCTTTTTTTTTTTGTTTTGGCTGTGTTTTTTTTTTTCTGTGGTTGTGCGTTTTTTTGGTTTTTATTGTGTGTTGGTGTTGGTGTGGTGTTTGGGTGTGGTGCGTGTGTTGGTTTTTGGTTTTGTGGTGGTGTTTGGTTGTTTGTAGTGGTGCGTGTGTGTGTGGGTGGTGTTGTGGTGTTTGTGTGGTTGGTGGTGTTGTGTTGCTTTCTGTTTTGTTGTTTTTGTGTTTGTTTGTGTGTGTGGGTTTGGTGGTGGTGTGTGTGTTGGTGTTTGTGTGTTTTGTTGTGGTTTGTTGTGGGTGTTTGGTGTGTGTTTGGTGTTTTGTGATTTTGTGTGTTTGTGGTTTGTGGTTTTTTGTGTGGTTTGTGATTTGTGTGTGTTTGTTATGTGTGTGTTGTGTGGGAAAGGGGGGTAAGAGGTGCGAACATTGTTTGGTGTTTTATGTTTTGGCGTGGGAACAGGCGGTCAATTATTATGCGTACGTACATGGGCTTTGGGTTGTGTGTTGGTTTTTGTGTGAACCAAATATGTAAAAAATCAACATTTGTTATAAAATTTGTGAAAAAAAGAAGAACGGAAATTCCATTTAACTTTTTTAACAAACAAAATACAACGTAAAAAAAATAAAAATACCAGACGTGTTTCAATAGCTTAGCTATCATCAGCGGTCGACTTGGGCGAACTAAAGAAATTTCTAATATATACCATCAGCGAGTAACCATTCGTTGCATTTGCTTTTTCTAATTCATTAACATTGAGATATTGTTGTTATTAGCCTTCGCACAGGCAATGCCATATTTTAATACAATTAACACTTTCAATGCTTATTGTAATTTTGAAATTAAGACATCTGTAATAAAGGTTTTAAACTCAATTTACCTGAAACAAAAGAAATCATAAAAAATCACCACTTATACAGTCACGTGGCCGTGATTTTATCAAATATTTACAGTTAATTCTGAAATTATAGATCATTTATTAGTGCGCGACTTCTGAAATGTAGTATTAAAATGCATTTTTTATAACGCGTAAAAAATTTAAAAGTTCCTTTACGATTTGGTATTAATTTTTAAAATAGTAATGAAGAACCCTTTTAAAGCAAAAGAATGTTTGGGTTGTTTATCAAGTTTAGATGGAAGTTTGAAATTAAAGTGTGATTTACGTTATTGATATCAATAGTTAGTGAAATCCTTTTTACTGATATGGCTGAGAATTAAGTAGTTTGTTTGTAAATAGTTTGTAAATTTTGTCCATCATAATAGGCATTACAGATAAAGTTACGTATCGTTTTCGCACGTGAATTCTCTTATTTTATTGAAGGTAGTATAGTTTTTGTGTAAATAAATGTTCTCGTTATTTTAAATTTTGGTGAATTTTGTTAAATGGATTTGAGATTGCATCATGGAACATTAGATTAAGTCAGTCTGTCGCCTTTTCTTCGATAACGTTTAGCTTTTAGGTACGACGCATTAATGGGTAACGTCGCTAAGACATCAACTTACAGGATATCGGTTACATTGATAACGCCCGCCGGTTATGAAATGTATTTTGGGAATGCAATTTCCTTATTTTGAGATTGTTCCCATCCAAAAATATCAGTAATCTTTTTTATGACTGGCTAATTAAGAAGTAGGGATATAATCATTCAGTGTGGCGGCGAATGGATTTTTCGCGGAGGCGCTCCTCATGTAGACACAAAGGTGTTCACACATTAACGTTACCGCGGCCGGTGAATTTTCGCAGAACGGCGTTACCCCAAATCCGTGATGAAAGAAGTTAGTAGACAGTATGAACAATTGTTATTTTATTGTACGTTCAACCAAAAAATTGAACGAATGCAGTTTGTCCAAAGGGACTTTGTGTAGATCCAAAATTGTTAACCTAGTGCTTCCTTATTCTTTTAGAAGTTATCGCTTATGGGAAGAAACAAAACGTCCTTTCCTAGTTCCCCAGACATTCAGTTCACAGTTCGCCGGTAACGAATAACTCGTTGTAAACAATTAAGCTTTTGTGTATAGTTAAAGACGAATAAGTATCAATTAGAACCAGGTCATAAATAAAGTGAAGTTAACACGCAACGTGTAAATATAGACTGTAGTGTACCGTGTAACCAATTATTCAAAACGCACTTGGAAGCCGAAGCACTTACGAGGTCGGCCATATTTGGAGTTCGAACGTAGTTTCAACATCCATCACAGTTCTGAGGCCACCGTAGAGCCCGTCTTCTAGGTCCCCACCAGGTGTCTGTATAGCAAAAAGAGCTGTTCAAATTTAAGGTAATCATTTCTGTTTGCACTCTTGCTGTGATTAACAGTCTTAATAAAGTATTGTGTGTATTTTTTGTATGATCTAACGGTTGCATACGCTGTTTGTTGGAGATTAATTTCTTATTATTCTATCGTTTAAATTTTAATCCAAGCGTATTCATCCGTGTGGTAATCAAAATTTATAGGAGTTTCCTTGTGTTGTTATACTGGCGATGTATCAAAATTTTATGTGACGAATGCGTTACAAAGGGAACGCATTTGTTATGTTGGCATATGAGTAATATTTACAGTAATTTTAGTAAACGCCGACGTTGAAACTAGCTAGTATCGCCGCCTATTAAGTAAACTAAATGATTTAATTTGAATAGAGAGAATTTAATGTAACAATTGTGTGGTTATCCCGAAGGTGGTGATTTCATAATACATATCTACAGGTTAATGTACTTGTTGTATTTTTTTTAATGTGAACCCCATTTATTATGCAGCACAGTATTTACGCGAAATTTAAGTGATTAAGTGTTTTTCTTTGATTGAGATCCTTGAAATTGTGTTTATTTTAAGTAAAGTAGTTACGTTCGACAGCTTCACAAGTGATTATTTAATTATAACGTAACATTTAAATGTTGATGCATTAATGCGTTAGCTTTCATGAATTTGAGCATATTTTATAGTGGATTGATTGATATCATTTCAAGTCGTTGTAAAGCGGAGTAAAGTAATTTCTTTTCTTGGAAAGATAATTTCACTGAGAATCAAATTTATTAAGTAAGGTAATGTAGCAACAGAATTATTGTTTTCTTGATCAGATTAGTGACTGATTTATAGCAATTATTTTAGATAACCGATAATTTGTAGCCTTTCAGGTATAGCTAAACTTTAGTCTCGGACCATGTGATTGTCCAGGTAAGCAGTTACGGACGTTTCGGAGCGGACTCTGCTTCCGTCATCAGGCTTAGTCCTGAGAAGGACTGTTTTCGTACTTGAGTCGAATTCATATGTTATATATAATTTTTTCCCAAGCACATGACTACTCTCAGATTCGAACTTGGTTCCTTTCACTTACTAGTCTGACCCCTTTACCGCTGAGCCGCTAAGTAATCCAATTTATGTTTTTTAGAACTTAAACTTTTTCGTGGTTGCGCAGAAGTTTATTGCGCATGTTGCGCCGTAACTTATTGCGCAGGTGTATTGCACTTAAGCTATTCGCGCATTATTGGAATCTATATGGGTATTAATAATTTTTAATTACATATTTACCTTTGAACTTATTCGTTCATAAGTAAAACTTATAATAATTTTATATGGGTATCATTTCCACACTAGCTTGGCTTATTGGATTTTCTGCTAGTGCGATGTATGTGGTTTCTTTGAGTTTCCGACGAGTTGTGTTCTCATTTGCCACTATCTGTATGTTATCCCATTGGATGCGGTGGTCTTCGTTCCAGACATGTTCAGTGGTCTACTGGTCTCCCCTATGTATACTATGCCTCATTCGCATGGTAGGTTGTATACACAATTCTTGGAATTCTGATCTTCATTGTATGGTTTGGTTTTGGTTAGTATTCCCCTGAGCGTTCTGGTCGATTTGAAGGCAGTGAGTGTCTTGTATTTGCTGCCTATCCTTCGTATTTTGGCTGAGGTACCTTGTATATATGGTATTATCGCTGTATATTTAGGTTCTTCTTTTTCGGTTACCCTTTCCCTGTTTAGGTTAGGTGTTAGATCAGGGTAGCCATTGTCCTTGAGTGTTCTAGCGATATTTTCTTTTTCTTTGTTGAGGTCCTCTTGTTTTGAGCATATTGTTTTTGGTCTATCCTATAAGCATTTTGCTAAGCCTAACTTCACGTTTTTGTGGTAATTGGAGTTGTAGTGTAGGTACCTCCCCGTGTGGTAGGTTTCCTGTATACACTTGGTGTTGTCATTCCTGTGTACAAGTACATCCAGGAATGGCAGTATTTGTTCTGACTCCAATTCCATTGTGAATTTTATGGAGGGTGCGCGGCTATTTAGATGATCTAGGAATTCATCTAGCTTATGCTTGCCGTGTTGCCAAACTACGAAAGTATCGTCCACGTATCTAAGCCACATCCTTGGTTTCTCTGTCAATTCGGATATCGCTTGGTCTTCAAAGTCTTCCATATATATATATATATATATATATATATATATATATATATATATATATATATATATTTTGCTCACTATGGGTGATAGTGGGAACCCATCGCCATCCCAAACTCTTGTTGGTAGAATTTGTCTTCTAACCTGGAAATATGTATATTGTCAGAAGTTCCATTATTGTGTTTACCGAGAGTTGCGTGCGTTTGTCCAACGTTTCATCCTTTTCCAGCTTGTCCCTCATGATAGTTAGTGCATTATCGGTAGGCACATTTGTGAATAGACTTACAATGTCGAAGCTTACCAGTATTTCTTCGTGGTTTGGTTGGAAGTTTCTGATGGTTTCCACGAAGTGCTGCGTATTCTTGACCATAGCCTCGTTTTTTCGCGATAAGGGTGTGATGATGCCTTGCAGATAGTGTGCTAATGGGTGACAAGGTGAGTTTTTCGAGCTCACAATTGGTCTCAAAGAAATTCCTTGCTTATGAATCTTTGGTAGGCCGTACAGATGCGGAGGTTTGCTGTAGTGTGGAGTAAGTCTAGTTCTCTGGTAATCGAAGAACTCCCCCTTAGGTTTTGCCAGCGTCAGGTATATCCGTCTTTAGATTGATGGTGTGGGGTCTTTTGTTATTTGTTTGTACTCGCCCCCGTCTAGTAGTCCCTGGATATTACTGCTGTAAGTGTCCATATTCATTATCACAGTCGCGTTTCCTTTGTCTGCCGTGAGAATTTTGATCATTGGGTCATTATTAAGGGAAATGACCGCTCTTCTTTCTACGTTTGAGAGGTTAGGTTTAGTTCGCCTAGATGAATCTAGGACTGATCTAACCTTACTTTTGTATTTTTCGGCTTCTTCAGGATCTAATTTCATAGCAGTTTCTTCGACTGCGGTTATTCGGAATATAACTCGGTGTTATCGCAAAGTTCAAGTCTTTGCCCAGAACCTGTATTTTGTTTTCGTTCAACTGTTGTTTAGAGATGTTTATGACAGTATTTTTTCGATTGATGTTGGCTGGTTCTTTCTTCTCTATCATTAGCTTTTCGAGTTTATTCTACTCAATTTCCTTGTGGATTGCCTTGGTCTTCGAATATTTACTTCTGGTAGCTGTATTTATCCTACCTTGTTCGTTCACTCGATTTCGAATGGTTTCTCTTAATCTCGTGAATTGGTGTTTGAGCTGGTACTTTCTGAAACGGTAATGTCGATTCGTTCTTTGACTAACGCTTCGCTAGCTCTCTTTGCGATTAGTGATATTTTCGGCTGTACATCGAGTTTTGATGTTGAACCCGGTGGGTATTACGTTGTTAGCGGGCTTTGCAGGTTATGTGGTTCTCCTCTAGTGCTAGCTTGCTCATTGATGTTTCAAACTTTCTGAAAATTTGTTTGACTTCAGAGCCGTATCGAATGACTAATTTTGTATTATAAGTGTTTTGTAACAATCGTGTTTATATATAATAAATACTCATACACTTTGGCAAGAAAATTCATTGGCCACTTGAAGTATTGTATATGATAATTTTTAGGATAATTATGCAACCTCTTTCGTAAACATAAAAATGTAAACCTTCACGTTTTGGGTTTTTGAATGGTGCATTTTATATTTATATTTCACATTTCTACGTTATCGTCCTCAGTAGTGTAATTCTTTAAGAATAGTTAAAAATGTAAGAGTAAACTAATGAAATATGAAAATACTCCACCTTAAATTCTTGCAAAATTACGCGTCACATCAAATAATTGCATAGAACATAGTTAATCGATATGTCCAAGATCAGTTTGCCCGTATTTTTACGCACACGTACACGGACACGCACACACAGACATCATAGCCGATCTGGCGATACTTTGTCAAACGTTGTAAAATGAGCTAATAAGTCGATTTATCGATAGTAAAAATGTTGATTACGTATCCTATATACCCACATATGTACATGCAGCTTAGAAGGAAAAAGTAGTTTAAGAAGGTTAAGAATTGCCGTTTTTCAGATGATTTCTAACTATTTTACAAAATTTCCGTAACAACTTTGGATAGTTTTTAAAATTCCACCACATTTAACGAGAATTTCAATTTAAAATTTTATTTAGTGAACCCTACGGTTTACCAAAAATTCACAAAACAATCTTTAAGACGGATAGTTTCGTTTACCCACACTCCCATTTGAAAATTTGCCTTTCGGCTGAACGCACCTCGCGTAATACTCACAATTTTAAATTTTCTTATTTAGTTTCCAATTACCAGTGCTTAACCCAACGAATTTATCTAACTTATACTGCGTAGTGACTTTGAACTTATTGCCTTTGATATCGCTAACATTTTTCATAGCGTTCATTTAGATGAATATGTCAAATATATCAACCAACGCCTTTAGAACTCAAATTTTTAATTAATAGTTTATAGATTTGTTACTACCAAAATTTCTTATTCTTAACAATAACCTGATTTTAAACAAAACTGGGTTTCTACTAGCCGATCTATTTCTTACTAATGTTGAAAAGAATCACATTTCCAAAAAACAATCTTATTATTTTATCTGTTATAGGGTACATAGGATAAAATAAATTTACTTTGAAATCGAAAGTAATCATAAACTTGGGTTTTTAGATCTCGACGTAATAGTCTTAAAATTGGTGTCATAGAATTGAAAATGTGGTACAGACTTGTAACGTGTTCATAATAAATTTTGAACTTAGCCGCAATACTATAACAACAATTATTAAGTGGCGTCAAATTGTAACATTAAAACAAAAGCGATGATGTAATAGCAATTTGTAATTGATCGAATAATTTTAATTAATAAAAATTACCAAATATTAATCGCTACTGCTGTCGGCTCAATTGGTAGATTGAGATAGGAGGTTCTAATTTAGAGTTTAATTAACATACCTGAAATACTGTGCTTCTCATAAGCTTAATTATTTTCACTTCTACTTAATTCATAAAAAATGTTATTTAAAATTATGAAAAAGATAAAATCTGAGCGCCATGTTGTCTTTTATATATATATATATATATATATATATATATATATATATATATATATATATATATATATATAGGAACAACATCAATGATGGCACAAAATATAAAAATTAGGTAAAATCATGCTTACTGCTGTAACATTCAGCATTAAGTGAATTAAAAAAAGCTTTCAGAATAACTCAAGTGAGTATTTCTAAAAGTTTTCTTGCGTTGCGCGGATACCATAATATAAATCCAATTTTTAAGAAAGAACTATAACTATTTATGAAATACTACACCCAAAAGATTTGTTCTAGGAAATGCCAATTAAATTGCCATTCTCAATTCTACATTAATAATTAAAACTTTTCTAATATTACGCCAAATAAATGAACGATTCTTAAATTAATGTACTTTTAATACAACCACAAAAAGGTTGTTTACATACTAGATAGAATATAAAAAAACGGTCTAGCTCAGCTGATGTTTGGACCACTACAGCGTAGACACTGGATGCGTGGGAGGTGAGACCCTAATCTAGGAAAGAAATAAAGCAGTAGAACACATAAGTATTTATTATAATCAGTATAACATAATAATCAGAAAACACTATGTGTTCAACTAAACAATTGTATTCATCAAATTAAAAAATAATAATAAGTAGGTTTATGACCCTGGACTATAGAAAAAGTTAAATCAAAGTTGAATACCAAATCTACAATTAAAAACTAATTTTAAAATAAACAGGGTCTGTTTTTAAGCTAAGATTACATAAAACAACTTCTGAAAGTGAATTTATAAAACACTAAAAAGAATCAATTGCAAAATAATGGTGCACTCACCTTACCGTTTGAAACATATATAACTGCTCTGAATCATTCTCAATTAACATACTAATTGTTAATTAACAAAATACATGCTTTATGTTGGTAGGACAGTGATCACTCTATTACCTAAAAGGTTATAAAGGCCACTTTTTGTTTTTGTTATGATGAAAAATAATTTATGTAAGATCTAAGAAAGCAGTGGAATCGTGATAACCAGTTATATCATGTAAAACAAAATCAATTACTTATTGATATTAACGTAGTTTCGCAGTATTTTATGATTAGGTTTGAGCTATTTACAATGTCTTAATAATCTAATAATAAAAATAAAATAAAATTTTAACACTTAGCTTAAAATAGCTTTGCAGGTACGAGGAACAATACGAAGTATATTGACTTCACGCAGGATCAAACAGGTAACAAATTAATATATTATTGGAGCACCAAAGAGAAGGTCGGCAGTCGACAACAGGCGGTTAAACATATGTGGTTGAACTACACCCAGAAGGTCCAAAAGATTGAAGTAATTAAGTTAACACCGTTTTCTTCTAAAACTTACCCTGATTTTAATCAGGTTATAAAGAAAAAATACACTATAAAATGTTTATTAGTTATCGTATAAAGGATGTAGAAGTACGAATTTGTTGGTAACATTCGCATGAAGAGAAATACGCCGATATTGGTTTTCGAAATCCACGAAAATCTAAAAGAGATTATTGAAAGTAAACGAGTTAACACTTTATAACTTACCTGACTTTATTCAGGTTGTAGAGAAAAGAAATTCGCATTCGCACGAGTATAAAGTAATACGAATATCTTGATTTTCGAAATAGTTTTACCAATTTCGTCATTAAAGTACATTTTTGTAAGTGCCTAACACAAGTAAAATTAGTAGTGTTTAGAGATAACTACAGCCATACCTGGTCCACGTGAATTCAAGATATATATCCGTCGAAACGCATTAATAGAGTAAAACCCATACAGATAAAGCAACCTCCATTAATGAATTAAGCTTTGACCAAATCCGCATTTATCGATGTAGTTAGAAAACTAGGAAAATTCAAAGCTTTATTCTATAATTCACTAGAACACCATTTTACCTCAAAACGAAAACGGAAATGAAATTGAATTTTACAGCGGCGTGAGAAGCACAAGTTCGACTCAATCGCCTCGTTTCAGAAATCCCGTTGGAGAAATAAATTGCCATTATGTAAATACTTCAAAATATAAACGGTAATGTAAAATTGTGAAGCAAGTATACTGAAAATTAGAAGCAAATTCAAAGATATGTAAGATGGTATTTAACAGTTAAAACGAAGTGTAACGAGTAACAACTCCACCTACGATTGGAAGGCAAATGAATTTTCGATTAAAGGAAATGCGGGCAATTTTTAAGTGAATTAACGGATACAACTTATAAAATAATGAGAAGTGTAAGTGGACGTTTAGCGAACATGTGTAACAATAAATTTACAAAGTCAATGTCATTATAAAAGTATTCAGCATTTTTAACTGAAGAAGTGGAAGTATTGTATATCATAAATTGTCATACGGACAGAATTAAACCATTCTTAATTGAATAATAGATAGATAGATGTCCCTTACAATTTAAAATTGACACAGGGCACCAGTGAGTGTCATACCTGAGTCAATTTATCGAAAACATGTTTCCATTTGCCACTGAGAGAATGAAACGTATTTTAACAGATTATTATACACCGGTGCCCGTTTTCAAACCTGGCCAAAGGAATTTAACAATGATTTTTTGTGAATTCCTGCTCACCAATTCCGCCTACAGAAAATATTTTGGTATCAATGGAATAGAAAATTATTGCGCATCGAATGATATTTTTATTGGAAAATACTAAATTTTATGTTTTTAAATGGGAGTTTCTATGATTTATGGTTTTAAATACGAATTTCCATGATTTTTAAAACAATTAACAATTATGGTAGTCGAATTAATTTATTTATTGACATTCTGAGTTAGGATATTAGTTTTTATTTACAAAATGAATAATTACTCAAATGATGATAGTGTGTTTATGGTTAAACATAGCGTCTAAATCCACGATACGAAACTATGCGCGAAAATTTGAAGAAACTGCAAATATTTCAGCAAAATTTTAATAATACAATTGCATACAGGTAATCGAAGGAATGGCGGATGGCACTGAATTGGAAGAACGTGTTTGGGTATGATAAATATCCACCCAACATACAGCACAAGGGAAATTAGCCGTGAATTAAATGCGTTCAAGTCGACGGTATATCAGATACCACAAAAGCACCGATATCATCCATATAAACCCCAATGTCATCAGGAGGTATTTCAAGCAGATGAGGAAAGTTTTGCGAAGAGATGCAAGAGCGTGCGAATCAGGACTGTCGCTTTATATCGTCAATTTGTTTTAATGACGAATGCACGTTTGCGTTAAACAATGAACTTTACATGCAAAACACACGACACTGAGCTCAAGAAAACCCAAAGATCAATTTATCTACAAGAACCCAAAACCCAAAAATAATATTTGGGCTGGAATTTTTAATAATAAAATTATCGGCCCATTTGACATTAATGAAATACTGAAACTTATTATAACTTAGTGAATAAGGTAGGTCCTGTTGGAGGAAGTTCAAGAGAAAATCAGAGATCTGATTTCAACACGACGACTGCCCTCGCATTACGGTATAGATGTCAGAAATCATTTAAATGACACGTTTCCAAATAGCTGGATTGGCAGAGGTGGTACCATAAACTGGCTAGCCAGATTTCCTGATTTAGCACCTTGCAACATTTTTCTGTGGGGCCACCTTAAAAGTAAATTTATAAAAAACGCCACCCAAATATTAATTCTTTGAGGGAATCAATCGTTGCAGAGTGTGGGTTAATAAACGAAAGGCAGTTGTTTAATGGTCGAAATTCGTTTTATAACAGGCTTGGATATTGTTTATGGCAGAATGAAGGGTTATTTGAATACATTTGATCTTAACCCCACCTGTAATCATATTTATTAGCAATTCCTTCATAAGTGTGTGTAATAAAATTAGAAGTTTTCAATAAAATCGATTAAAATAATTTAACTTTTTTTTTTTTTGTTTTGTTTTGGCTGTAACTTAGGTTATTAGCCTTTCGGTACTCTACTTATGCTTCATTCATGTTTATTTTATTCTATATTTGGTAGAAAATTCCTATCTCTTTCAGATACTGTAATGCATTGGTAATTTTTCTTTATCGATTTCAAGGTCTATTTGCATTTTGCTCTTAATTCTAATTTTGTTCTGGTGTCTTTTAGCTCTCTACAGGATTCAAAAACGTGTGAATAGTAAGCTTTTCATTACAATACGTACACGTTGGTTGCGGTTTATTGTTTAATAAGTGTGAGTGTGTTACCTTCGTATGGCCAATCCGTATTCTGGTAAGTACACACTTTCCTTTCTTGTCATTTGGGGATACCTTTTCTTTCTTTGGGTTTTGGTGACTGTAATCTTGGAAGCCTGTTTTCTGCAGTCCATTCGTTTTCCCATGCTTGCCATACCCGGTTTTTTACTTCTATATCATTTGTTTCGGGTGGATAATCTAACTGAAGCTGCTTTAATATGTTTTTAAATTAGTAACAATTGTACTTTGTTTTGTTGACCTTTTTCAGTTTCACTAGTAAAAGTATATGACTTATAAAGTGGTTTTCGGGCTTTAGTTACGATATTTTCTATATGCCCTTTCCATGTTAGTGTGTCGCCGAATGTTACTCTAAGAATTTATGGTTTCTGACACTTTTGATTTTATTTTCTTTAGAAGTAGGTTTGGAGGATGATGCGGTGTCTGAGTTTACAAAATGCATGCATACCGTTTTTCCGGGAGAAACGAAATCCTACATTCTCCGCTTCTTTTAGCACCGCGTTAATGGCGGCTTGCATTGTTGCATTATGCGACGTATTTCCTTTAGATGAAGTGTATACGGCTAAATCATCCACATACATACAACGGCCTATTTTGGGAGGCAGTGATCTTGTCAATTCGTTTACTGCAATAATAAACAAAGTTACGCTGATCGGTGACCCTTGGGGTATGCCATTTTCGAGTCGGTGTTTAGAGGATAGATGATTGCCAACTCTTACCTGGAAATGTCTTTGGGTTAAAAGTAATTTATAAATTAAACATTTTTCCCCTAATGCCCCAACGATGGATTTTTCTAGTACCCCATAGCGCCATACTGTGTCATACGCTTTTGAAGATCAAAAACACTACAGTGCCATGTTCTCTTTGGTTAAATGTTTCTTGTATGGCTGTTGAGAGAAGCATTATGTTATCTCTTGTCGAATATCCTCTTGTGTAACCTGCTTGGTGTTTGTCGATAATTTCGTTGTTTTCTAAGTGCTCTAAAAAAGAAATTTAAAAAAAAAAGTGGGGAAAAAAAAAGGGTTTGGTTTTGGGAAAAAAAAATTTTTTTAACAAAAAACCAAATTTTAAAATTTTTAAAAAAAATTAAAAAAAGGGGTTTTAAAAAAATTTTGGGGGTTTTGGGAATTTAAAAAAAAAAAAAGGGGGGGTTTTTAAAAAAAAATATTTCCCCCTTTAAAAAAGGGAAAATTTAAAAAAAAATTTTTTTTAAAAGAAAAAAATTAAAAAATTTTAATTTTGGGGAATTAAAAAAAAAAAAAAAAATTTTTTGGCCTTTTTTGGGCCAAAAATTTTTAAAAAAAAAAAAAAAAATTTTTTTAACAAATTAGTACTTGAAAAACCGGGTTTTTTAATTGGAAAAAAACCAAAAATTTTTCCCAATTTTTCCACCCAAAAAAACCCTTCCGGTGGCCCAAAAAAAACCCAAAAAATTTAAATTTTTTAAAATTGAAAAAAAAAAAAATTTTTTCCCCTTTTTTTTTTTTTTTAAAAAAAAAAAAAATTTTAAAAATTTAAAAAAGGTTTTAAAAAGGTTTTTTTTTTTTTCCGGAAAAAATTTTTTAAATTTAAAAATTTTTAAATTTTGAAAAAAAATTAAATTCCAAAAAATTCGGGAAAAGGAAAACCAAAAAGGTTTCCATTTAATTAAAAAAAATTTTTAAAAAACCAAAAAATTTTAAAAATTTGGGTTTTAAAAACCCCTTTTAAAAAAAATTAAAAAAAAAAAGGTTAAATTTTTTTGGGAATTTTTTTTTGGAAAAACCCAAAGGTTAAACCCAAAATTATTTTTTTTTAAAAAAACCTTTAATTAAAAATTAAATTTGGAATTTAAAAATTTAAAACCCAAAAATTAAACATTAAAAAAAATTTAAATTAAATTAAAAAAATTTTTTAAAAAAATTTTTTTTTATTTCCAATTTCGTTAATTTTAAGGTTTTGGGAAAAAATTTTAACGGAAAAAATTTAAAAAACCAATTGGGAAACAAAAAAAACAAAAAAAATTTTAAAATTAAATTAAACCTTTAAATTCCTTTAAAAAAAATTTGAATTTGAAAAAATTTTTTAAAAAAATTTTTAAAGTTTTAAAAATTGGGAAAAATTTTTAAAAAAAATTTGATTTTAAATTTTTTTTTGGGAAAAAAAAAAAATTTTAAAAATTTCCAAAAACCCAAAAAAACCCTTTAACCCTTTTTAAAAAAAACCCCTTTTTTTGGTTTTTGGGTTTTCCCCCAAAAAAATTTTAAAACCCAAAAATTTTTAAAAATTTGGCCCTTAAAAAAATTAAATTTTAAATTTTTTTTTTTTTAAAATTTATTAAAAAAAAAAAGAAAAAATTTTAAAAAAAAAAAAATTTTAAAAATTTTTCCAAATTTGGGAAAAACAAGGGATTTTTAAAAAAAAAATTTTTTTTTTTTTTTTTAAAACCAAAGGGGAAAAAATTAAATTTTAAAATTCCCTTAAAAAAAAAAAATTTTTTTTTAAAGGTTTTTTTTTAAAAAAAAGAAAAAACAATTTAAAAGGTTTTTTTTCAAAAAAAAATTAAAAATTTTTAAAATTTTTCAAATTTTAAACCCAAAAAGAAAAAAATATTTAAATATTTCAACAACTACTGTGAAATGGTAAAAAATTTTTTTTATTTTAAAATTTAATTTTGGTTTAAAAAAATTTTTTAGGTTTTATTTTTAAAAAATTTTTTTTAAAAAATTTTTTAAAAAATTTTTTTAAAAAGAAAATTGGGGGATAACCCCTTGGAAAAAACCTTTTTTTAAAAAAATTTGGCTTTTTTGTTTAAAGGGGGGTTTAAAGGTTTAAATTTTGGGGCCCGGTTTCCCTTTTGGAGGAGAAAAAACCCCTTTTTTTCCCAAAAAAAAAATTTTAAAAAATTTTTTTTTCCCCAAAATTGGGGTTTTTTTAAAATTTCGGGGAAAAGGGGTTTAAAGGGTTTTGGGAATTTTTTTAAAAATTTTTTTTTTGGGGTTAAAAAAAGGGGAAACTAAAATTTTTAAGGGTTTAATTTAAAAAATTTTAAAAGCCCTTTTTCCCCTTTTTTGGAAAAACCTTTTAGGGCCTTGGGCTTTAAAGGGGTTTAAAAATTTTGGGGTTTTTGGGTTTTAATTGCCTTTTGGGGGAAAAAGGGTTTTCCCTTTTGGGGTTTAAAAAAAAAAAATTTAAGGGGCCCAAATTTAAAAGGGGAAAAAAATTTTTTCTTTGGGGTTGGGAAGTTTAAAGGAAAAACCCTTTTTTTAAAAAAATTTAAAAGTTGAAACCAAATGGGGAAAAATTGGGGAAAAAAATTTTAAAAATTTCCCGGGGGAAGGGGGTTTTTTTTTTTTGGGGGGGGGCCAAAAAACCCAAAATTTGAAAAAAAGGGGGGGAAAAAAAAAGGGGGGTTTTTGGGGGGAAAAATTTTTTGGCCAAAAAACCCAATTTTTTTAAAAAATTTTTAAGGAAAAGGAAAACCCCCAAAAAAAGGAAAACCCGGAAAAAATTTTTTTTCAAAGGGGTTTTAAAAATTAAAAAAAAAATTTTTTTAATTTTTTCCGGGCAAAAATTTTTTTTTTTAAAAAATTTTGGGGTTTTGGGGGGAAAAAAATTTAAAAAATTTTCCTTTTTAAAAAAAAAATTTTTTTTTAAAATTTTTTAAAATTAATTAAAATTTTAATTAAAAATTTTGTAATTTTTTTTAAAATTTTTTTATTTTTTTTAAAAAAATTTTTTTTTTAAATTTTTAAATTTTAAAAAAATTTTTTTAATTTTTTCCTTTTTTTTTTAAAAAAAAAAAAAAATTTTTTTAACCCAAAAAAAAAAATTTTTTTTTAAAAAATTGTTTTTTTTTAAAAAAATTTTTTATAATTTAATTTTTTTTTTGTTTTAAAATTTATAAATTTTTTAAAATAATTTTAAAAATTTTTTAATTTCCCTTTGGTTTTTTAAAAACCATTAAAATTAAAATTTTAAAAAAAATTTTAAAATTTTAAAAAATTTTTCCCTTTTTTAAATTTTGTTTTTTTTAAAAAAATTAAAATTTTTAACCCTTTTTTTTTAAATTTTAAATTTCTTTCCCCTTTTTTTTTTTTTAAAAAATTTTTAAAAAGGAAAAATTTTTTCCCTTAAATTTTCCTTTAAAATTAAAAACCCGTTAATTGGGCCCGGGTTGGCCGGGTTTTTTTTTTTTCCCAAAAAAAAAAATTTTTAAAATTTGGTTTTAAAATTTTAAAATTAAAAAAAAAAATTTAAAACCACTTTTGGGAAGAAATTTTTAAATTAATTAATTTTAAAATTTTAAAAAATTTTTTAAAATTTTTTTTAAATTTTTGTTTACCCAAAAAAATTTTTTAAATTTTCCTAAAA
Organism: Vesta saturnalis; assembly: GCA_036346205.1. NCBI lineage: Eukaryota > Metazoa > Arthropoda > Insecta > Coleoptera > Lampyridae > Vesta > Vesta saturnalis. The sequence continues at coordinate 63,880 of JARFJB010000260.1, read as the reverse complement.
AAGGCCAAAAAAAATTTTTAAATTTGGGGAAAAATTTAAAATTTTTTAAAAAAAGTTTTGGAAATTTTGGGAAACCCAAAATTTTTTAAAATTTTAATTTAAATTTAAAAATTTAAATTTTTTTTGTAAATTTTTTGGGTTTTGCTAAAATTGTTTTTTTTTTAAAAAATTTTTTTATTTTTTTAAAAAATTTTTAAAAAATTTTTTTTTTTTTTCCCCTTTTCTTTTTTTTTAAATAAATTTTAAAATTTGGAATTTAAAAAAATTTTAAGGCCTTTTTAAAAAAAATTTTTTTTTTTTTTTTAAATTTTTTTTAAAAAAAAATTTTTTTTTTTTTTTTTTTAAAAAAATTTTGGGGGGCCCTTTGGGGTTTTTTTTTTGGTTTTTGAATAAAAGGGGAACCCTTTATTCCCCGAAACCCCCAAAAAATTAAAAAATTCCCTCTTTGGGGAAAATTTAAAAATTTTTAAACCCAAAAAAAAAAAATTTTTAAAGGTTTTTTTTTTAAACCCAAAAAAAAATTTTCTTTTCTTGAAATTTTTTTTTTTCCCTTTTTCTTTAAATTTTTGGGGAAAATTTTTTTTTTAAAAAAATTTAATTTTTTGGGTTTTTCCCAAAAAGGGGTTTTTAAAATTTAAAATTTAAAAAATTTATTTAAAAAAAAAATAAAAAAAAATTAATTTTAAAATTTAAAATCACCAAATTAAAAAAATTTTTCAAATTAAAACAAAAAAAAAAAAAAATTAAATTTTTGGGGGGTTTTAAAAATTTTTTTTGTTAAAGGAAATCCCCTTTTTTTTTTTTATTTAAAAAAAATTTAAAACTTAAAAATTAAATTTTAAAAAGAAAAAAAAAAATTTTTTCCTTTTTTTCCCCCCAAAGGCCCTTCCCCGGGGGCCCCTTTTTTAAGGGGCCCTGGGTTTTTCCCTTGTAAAGGGCAAAACAAAAAAATTTAAAAAAATTTAAAAAAAATTTAAAAAAAACCCAAATTAACCCAATTTTAAAATTTTTTTAAAAAAGCCTTTTTTAAAAGGTTAATTTAAGGGTTTTAAAAAAAAAAAAAAAGGGTTTAAAATAAAAATTTTAAAAAAGGGTTTGGTTTTTTATAAAAAAAATTTAATTTTTTTTTAAAAAAAAAATTTTTTTAAAAAAATTTTTTCCCTCTAATTTTTTTTCCCCCTTTCTTTTTTCCCGTTTTAAAAAAAAAATTTTTTTTTCTTTTTTTAAAGGTTTTTGGGCTTTTTGTTTAAATTTTTTTTTTTTTTTTTTTTGGGTTTTTGGGGGGAAATGAACCCCCCCGGGGGGGGGGGAAAAAATTAAAATTTTGGTTTGGGGGGGGGGCCCCCCGGGAAAAATTTTGGGGGTTTTCCGGGTGGAAACCCAAAAAAAAAAATTTTTAAAAAAAGGGGAAAAATTTTTTAAAAAAATTTTCCATTTTTGGGGGGGGGAAGGATTTTAGAAATTTTTTTTTTGGGGGGAGCTTTTTAAATTTTAGGACTTAAAAAAAACCAAAGAAAAAAATTTTTAAAAATTTTAAAACCTTTTTTTTAAAATTTTTTTTTTAAAATTTTTTTTTTAAAAAAATTTTTTTTGGGGGGTTTTTTGGTCCCTTTTTTGGGTAAATTTTTTTTTTTTTGGTTTTGTTAAAAAAAAAATCCTGGGAAATTGAAAAAATTCCTGGGGAAAAAAAAATTTTTTTTTAAAATTTTTTTTGGGAATTTTTTAAATTTTTTAAAAAACCTTTTTTAAAATTAACCCAAACTTTGAAAAATTTAAGGCCAATTTTTTAAATGGGAAATTTATTTTTAAAAAGGGGAAAAAAAATTAAAAAAACCCCTTTTTTGGGGGGAAAAGGTATTTTTAATTTTTAAAAAAAATTTAAAATTTTTAAAAAATAAAAAAAAAACCCCCTTTAGGATTAAGGGGAAAAAAAAGGGGAAAATTTTGGGGCAATTAATTAAAGGGCCCCTTTTTTTTAAATTTTTAAATTTTCCAAAAAAAACCTTTTTTGGGGGGAAAAAAAAAACCCTTTTGGAATTTAAAAAAAAAAAATTTAACCAATTTTTTAAAAAAAATTTTTAAAAATTAAAAAAAGGGCCGGTTTTAAAAATTTTTTCCCCCCAAAGGGGGAAAAAAAATTTTTCCCTTTTAAAAAAAATTTTTTTTTAAAAAACCCCCAAAAAAAAAAACAAAAAAAACCCTAAATAAATTTTTAAAAATTTTAAAATTCCAAATTTGGTTATTCTTTAAATTTTAAGGAAAAAAAAATTTTTTAAATTTAAAAGGGAAAAATTTAAATTTTTAAAAATTTTTTTTTCCCCGGCCCAAAAAGGGAAATTGTTTGGGGGTTTTTTTTTTTAAAGGTTTTTTTTAAAAAAATTTTTAAAAATTTTTTTGCCCAAAAAAATTTTTTCCAAAAATTTTAAACCTTTAAAAAAAAATTTTTTTTTAAATTTTTTAAAAAAAAAAATTTTTTAATTAATTTAATTTTCCCTTTTTTTTTTTTTTTCCTTTTTAAAATTTAACCCAAAAAAATTTTTTTTAAAAAAAAAAAACCCCCTTTAAAAATTTTTTTAAAAATTTTTTAAAAAATAAAAAAAATTTTTTTTTTTGCTTTCCGAAATTTTGGGGAAAAAAAAAATTTTTTTCCCTTTTTTTTTTTTTTAAAATTTTTTTTAAATTTTCCTTTTTTTTAAAAATTTAAAACCCCTTAAAAATTTTTTTTAAAAAATTTTTGGGAATTTTTAAAAAATTTTTCCAAAAAAAGGTTAATTTTTAAAAAACCAAAAATTTTTTTTTTTTTTTTTTAAAAAAAAATTTTTTAAAAAAAAAAATTTTTTTTTTTTGGGTTTAAGGTTTTTAAAAATTTTTTTTTTTTTTAATTGGGGAAAAAATTTTCTTTTAAAAAAAACAAAATTTTGTAAATTTTTTTTTTCCCTTTTTTTAAAAAAAAAATTTTTGGGGGAAAAAAAACCCCGGAAATTTAAAAAAATTTTTTGGGAAAAACCCCAAAAACCCCGGGAAATTTTTTTTGGTTTGGGTTAAACCGGGGTTTTTGGGGGGTTTTAATTTTTTGGGGGAACCCTTTTTAACCGTTCCTTTTAAAGGTTTTAAAAATTTTTTCCAATTTTCCCCTTTAAGGTAAAAAAAATTTTTTGGGTAAAATTTTTTTAAAATTTTTTTTCCCCCCCAAAACCTTTTTTAAATATATGGAATTTTTTTTTAATTTTGGGGGGGGCCCCCCCAAAAAAAAACCTTCCTTTTTTTTTTTTTCCGAAAAAATTTAAAAATTAAAATTTTTTTTAAAATTTTTTTTTTTAAATTTTTTTAAAATTTATTAAAATTTTTTTTTTAATTTTTTTAAAATTTGGCCTTTTAATTTTTGTTTGGGTTTAAAAAAATTAAAAAAAATTTTTTAAAAAAATTTTTTTTTTTTTTTAAAAAAAAAATTTAAAAAAAAAATTTTTCCAAAATTTTTAAATTTTTTTTAAAAAAATTAAATAAATTTAAATTTTTTAATTCTTTAAAAATTTTTAAACTTGGGGTTTAAAATTTTTCCCAAATTTTTTAAAAAAAAAAAACCCCCAAATTTTAAACCAAAATTTTTTTAAAAATTTTGGTTTAAATTTAAAATTTTTATTTTTAAATTTTTTAAATTTTTTTTCCCTTTTTTATTTCCAAAATTTAAATTTTCTTTTTTTTTTTAAACCAAATTTTTTTTTAAGGGAAACTTTTAAACTTTTTGGGGGTTTTAAAATTTTTGGGGGAAAAAAATTTTTTTTTTTTTTAAATTTATACCCTTTTTTTAAATTTTAAATTTTTTTTTTTCCTAACTCCCGGAAAACCTTTTTAAAAAAAATTTTTAAATTTTTGGTTTTTTTTCCTTTCCCTTTTTTTTTTAAAATTTAAAAAAAATTTTTTTTTAAGTAAGAGGGAAAAAAAAAAAATTTTTTTTTAAAATTTTTAAAAATTTTTGGGTAAAAAAAATTTTTTAAACCTGGCCCTTTTTCCCTTAAAATTTTAAAAATTTTCAAAATTGAAAATTGAAATTTTTTGGCCTTTTAAGGGAACGGGGGCCAAAATTAAATTAATTAAAAAAAAGGAAAAAATTTTTTAAATATTAAAAAATTTAAATTTTTTAAAAAAAATTAATTTTTTACAAATTTAACAAAAAAAAAAAATTTTAAAAAAAATTTTTTAAACAATAATTTAAAATTAAAAAAAATTTTTTAAAAATTTAAAAAAAAATTGGAAAAAAAAAAAATTTTTTTTTAAAATTTAATTTAATTTTAAAAATTTAAATTTTTTCTTTTAAAAAATTTTTTCCCTTTTTTTAAAAAGGGTTTGGGGATTTTCCCAAAAGGGAAATTTTTCCTTTTCAAGGTTTTTTTTTTGGGTTGGGGGTTTTTTTTTTTTAAACCCCAAAAAATTAAAAATTAAAAAAAATTTAAAATTAATTTAATAAAAAAAAATTTTTTAATTTTAATTTTTTTTTTGGGTTTTTTCCCTTTTTTAAAAAAAAAAAAAGGGGAAAAAAAAAATTAATTTTTCCCCCTTTTTAAAAATTTTTTTTTTTTGGGAAATTTTTTAAAAAAAAACCCAAAAAGGGGGGTTTTAAAAATTTTTTCCTTTTAACCCAAAATTTTTCCCTTGGGGAAATAAAAAACCCCAAAAACCCTTTTAAACCGGGGTTTTTAAAAATTTTTTCCCCGGGAATTTAAAAAAAAATTTTAAAAAAAATTTAAAGGGGAAAAAATTTTTAAAAAAAAACAAAGGGGAAATTTTGTAACAAATTTAAAATTTTAAAAAAAATTTTTTTTAAAATTTTAAAAAAAGGGAAAAAATTTTTTTAACCCTTTTAAAAAAAATTTTTTTTTTTGGGGGTTTTTTTTTCCCCTTTTTTTTTTTAAATTTAAAATTTTTTAAAAATTTTAAAAATAAATTTAAAAATTTTTTTTATTAAATTAAAATTTTTAAATTTAAAAACCTTTTTTAAATTATGGGAAAAAAATTTTTAATTTAAAAAAGGGGGGTTTTTTTTTTTAAAAAAAAAATTTTTTTGGGGTTTTTTTTCCCAAAAAAAAACCCAAAAAAATAAAAATTTTTTTAAAAAAATTTTTTAAAAATTATAAAAAACCAAAATTTTTTATTTTTTTTTTAAAATTTTGAAAAATTTTAAAACCCAAAACCTTTTTTTTAACCTTTTTTAAAAATTTTAATTTAAATTTTCCATTTGGCCAATTTTATTACCCAAAAAAAATTAAAAAGGGAAAAAATTTCCAAACCCAAAAAAAAAATTTTTTTCTTTTGGGAAAAAAAAAATTTTTTTAAAATTTTTTTTTTTTTAAAAATTTAAAAACCCCCCCCGGAAAAAATTTTAAAAACCTTTCCTTTTAAATTTAAATTTGGTTTTTAAAAAAAAAAATTTGGTTTAATTAATTAAAAATTTTAAAAAAATTTTTCCACCCCAAAAAAATTTTTCCTTCCTTTTTAAATTTTTTTGGGGAAAAAAAAAATTTTTAAAAAAAAAAAAAAAAAATTTTTAAAAATTTTTTTTTTTTTTTTTTTTTTTTTAATTTTTTTTTTTTTAAAAACCCCCTTTAAAAAAATTGTTTTAAACCCTTTTTTTTTTTTTCCCCCCCCCCCCTTTTAACCCCAAACCTTTTTCCCTTTTAAAAAGGAAAAATTTGGGAAAAAAAATTTTAAATTTATTTCTTTTTTTTTTAAAAAAAAAGGGGTTTTTTTGAATTTTAATTTTTTCCCCTTTTAAAAATTTTTTTCCCGGGAAAACCCAATTTTTAAAAATAAATTTTTCCCTTTTTCCCCTTTTTAAAAATTTAAATTTTTAAAAAAGGAACCTTTTTTAAACCAACCCAAATTTTTTAAAAAATTTAACCCTTAAAAAAATTTTTTTCTTTTAATTTTCTTTTTCCCTTTTTTCCCAAACATTTATTTTTATTTTTTTTTGAAAAAAAATTTTTTGGGGTTTTTTGTTTTAAAAATTTTAACCTTTCAAAAATTTTCAATTTTTAAGAATTTAAAGGTTTTTAAAAAAAGGTTTTCTTTAAAAAAAAATTAATTTAAATTTTCCCTTTTTTAAAACCCAATTTTTTTTTTTTTTTTTTAAAGGCCCTTTGGGGGGAAAAGGGGGCCTTTTTTAAATTTAAAAAAATTTTCCTTTTTTTTTTTTTTAAAAAAAATTTTTTAATGAAAATTTTTGGAAAAATTTTTCCCAAATTAACGGAATTTAAAAATTTTTTTTTAAAAAAAAATCTTTGAATTTTTTTTCCCAAATTCTAAAAAATTAAATTTTTAAAAACTTTAAAAAAATTTTAAAAAATTTTTGGGTTTTCCAAACGTTTTTAAAAAAAATTCTTTTTCCCCCTTTTTTTTGGGGAAAATTTTTTCCCAAAATTTTTAAAACCATTCCCAATTTTCAAATTTAAAACATTTCCGGTTTTTCCCAAAACCCCCCCCCTTTTTTTTTTTTTTTTTCCCCCCTTTTCCGAAGGTTTTTTTTGTTTTTAAACCCCTTTAAGGTTTTTTAAAAAATAACCGTTTTTTTTTGGGGGGGGTTGGTTTTAAAAAAAGGGGGGAAATTTTTTTAAATTTTAATTTTTTTTAGTTTTAAATTTTCCCGGGTTAGGTTAAAAGGGGCTTTTTTTAATTTTTCCCCCCAAAATTTTTTTTTATTTAATTTCTTTTTTTTTTGGAAAATTTTTTTTTTTTTTTGGGGAAATTTTTCCCCAAGGCCCCCCTTTTGGGGGAAAAATCCGGGTTTTTCCTTTTCCTTAACCAAAAAAAAAACAAAAACCTAAATAGGGGTTTTTTCTTTGTTTCCCTTTTTTTAAACTTTAAAATTTAATTTTTCCCTTTTTTTTTTTTAAGGTTTAAAAATTTTTTAAAATTTTTTTTTTTAAAAAAAAAATTAAACCCGTAAAATTTTTTAAAAAATTTTTTTTAAATTAAAAAAAATGAAAAATTGGGAAAAAAATAAAATGAAATTTTTAAAAAAAAAAATTCAAATAAATTTTAAAAAATTGGGCCCATTTAAAATTTAAAATTTAAAAACCCCTTTGAAAAAAAAAATTTTTTTTAAAATTTTAAAAAAACCCAAGTTTTTCCCCAAAATTTTAACCAATTAAAAGGGTATTTTGGGTTTTAAAAAAGGGAATTTTTAAAAAGGGGGAAAAAAAATTTTTTGGGGGCCCCAAAATTTTTTAAATTCCGAAACCAACCCCGGTTGGCTTTTAAAGGGGGGTTTTTAAAAGGGGGGCCTTTGGGGGGAAAAATTTTTTTTTAAAAAACCAATTGGTAAATTAAAAAACCCCCAAAATTAAAAAAAAAAAAAAAAAAAAAAAAATAAGGCCCGGGGGGCCGGATCTAATTTTTAAAAAAAAGGGGTTTTAAAAAAAAAAAAAAACAAAAAAAAATTTTTTTAACCGAAATTTTTTTAAAAAAAAAACCCTTTTAAATTAAAAAAAAAAACCTTTTTTTTTTGGAAAAAAACCCTTAAAAAAAAATTTTAATTTAAAAAAATTTTTTGGGGGTTCCTTTGGGGAAACCCCATTCCTTAAAAAAATTTTTTTAAAAAACCCCTTTAAAATTTTAAAACCCAAAAAAAAAAATTTGAAATTTTGGGCCTTTAATTTAAACCCAAAAATTTAAAGGGTTTTTCCCAAAGTTTAATTTAAAAAACCTTATTTTTTTTTTTAAAAAAAATTTTGGGGTAAATAACTTTTTAAAAAAAGGGGAAAATTTTGGAAAAGGGGTTAAAAAGGTTGTAAAAAATTTCCGGTGTTTTCCCCTTTTGCCCTTTTTTTCCCCCCCTTTTAGGGTTAAAAAGGAACCGTTTTTAAAAAGGGGTTAATTTGGGGTTTTTTGGGAAAAAAAAACCAAAAACCCCCCAAAAAAAAAAATTTTTTTAAAAAAAATTTTTTAAAAAAAATTTTTTTTAAAAAAAAAACCCCAAAAACAAGGGGGGGAAATTTGGTTTTTTTGGAAAATTTCTTAAATTTTTTTTTTTTTTTTTCCCCTTTTTTTAAATTTTTTTGGTTTTTTTAAATTTTTTCCCGGAAAAAATTTAAAAAACCCGTTTTTTTTAAAAAAAAAAAAGGTTTGGGTTTTCCCCAAAAAATAATTTTTTAAAAAAAGAAATTTAAAAAAAAAAGTGGGGAAAAAAAAAGGGTTTGGTTTTGGGAAAAAAAAATTTTTTTAACAAAAAACCAAATTTTAAAATTTTTAAAAAAAATTAAAAAAAGGGGTTTTAAAAAAATTTTGGGGGTTTTGGGAATTTAAAAAAAAAAAAAGGGGGGGTTTTTAAAAAAAAATATTTCCCCCTTTAAAAAAGGGAAAATTTAAAAAAAAATTTTTTTTAAAAGAAAAAAATTAAAAAATTTTAATTTTGGGGAATTAAAAAAAAAAAAAAAAATTTTTTGGCCTTTTTTGGGCCAAAAATTTTTAAAAAAAAAAAAAAAAATTTTTTTAACAAATTAGTACTTGAAAAACCGGGTTTTTTAATTGGAAAAAAACCAAAAATTTTTCCCAATTTTTCCACCCAAAAAAACCCTTCCGGTGGCCCAAAAAAAACCCAAAAAATTTAAATTTTTTAAAATTGAAAAAAAAAAAAATTTTTTCCCCTTTTTTTTTTTTTTTAAAAAAAAAAAAAATTTTAAAAATTTAAAAAAGGTTTTAAAAAGGTTTTTTTTTTTTTCCGGAAAAAATTTTTTAAATTTAAAAATTTTTAAATTTTGAAAAAAAATTAAATTCCAAAAAATTCGGGAAAAGGAAAACCAAAAAGGTTTCCATTTAATTAAAAAAAATTTTTAAAAAACCAAAAAATTTTAAAAATTTGGGTTTTAAAAACCCCTTTTAAAAAAAATTAAAAAAAAAAAGGTTAAATTTTTTTGGGAATTTTTTTTTGGAAAAACCCAAAGGTTAAACCCAAAATTATTTTTTTTTAAAAAAACCTTTAATTAAAAATTAAATTTGGAATTTAAAAATTTAAAACCCAAAAATTAAACATTAAAAAAAATTTAAATTAAATTAAAAAAATTTTTTAAAAAAATTTTTTTTTATTTCCAATTTCGTTAATTTTAAGGTTTTGGGAAAAAATTTTAACGGAAAAAATTTAAAAAACCAATTGGGAAACAAAAAAAACAAAAAAAATTTTAAAATTAAATTAAACCTTTAAATTCCTTTAAAAAAAATTTGAATTTGAAAAAATTTTTTAAAAAAATTTTTAAAGTTTTAAAAATTGGGAAAAATTTTTAAAAAAAATTTGATTTTAAATTTTTTTTTGGGAAAAAAAAAAAATTTTAAAAATTTCCAAAAACCCAAAAAAACCCTTTAACCCTTTTTAAAAAAAACCCCTTTTTTTGGTTTTTGGGTTTTCCCCCAAAAAAATTTTAAAACCCAAAAATTTTTAAAAATTTGGCCCTTAAAAAAATTAAATTTTAAATTTTTTTTTTTTTAAAATTTATTAAAAAAAAAAAGAAAAAATTTTAAAAAAAAAAAAATTTTAAAAATTTTTCCAAATTTGGGAAAAACAAGGGATTTTTAAAAAAAAAATTTTTTTTTTTTTTTTTAAAACCAAAGGGGAAAAAATTAAATTTTAAAATTCCCTTAAAAAAAAAAAATTTTTTTTTAAAGGTTTTTTTTTAAAAAAAAGAAAAAACAATTTAAAAGGTTTTTTTTCAAAAAAAAATTAAAAATTTTTAAAATTTTTCAAATTTTAAACCCAAAAAGAAAAAAATATTTAAATATTTCAACAACTACTGTGAAATGGTAGAGATTATTTTAAATTCAATAAAGGCTGACAGAAGTAATGATTATGAATTACATTTATTTAACTAAAAGGTTTTTTTTTTTAAAACCCAAATTAAAAGGGGGAAATTTTTATTTTAAAAAAAACCCCAAAAAATAAATTTTGGGGAAGAAATTTTTTTAAAAAGGGAAAGGTTTTAAACCCCCCTTTGGGGCCCCCTTTTTTTTTTGGAAGGCCTTTGGAAAAAAAAAAAAAAGGGGGGGGGTTTTTTTTTTTAAAAAAGGCCGGGCCTTTTTTAATTTTTCCCAAAAACCCCAAAAACCAAACCAAATAAAAAAAATTATTATTAAAAGAAAAATTTAAAAAATAAGGGTTTTAATTTTTTTTAAAAAAAAGGGGGCCCCAAAAATTTTTAAAAACTTTTTTCCCAAAATTTAATTTTTTAAAAAAAAATTTTTAATTCCAAAAAAGAAATTTTTTAAAAAAAAAATCCATTAAAAAAAATTTTTTTTTTTTTAAAAAAAGGAAAAAAAAAATTTAAAAAAAAAAAGGAACAATTTTCCCAAAAAAATGGGTTTAAAAAAACAAAAATTTAAATTTTTTTTTTTTTTTTAAAAATTTTAAAAAATTTTAAAAAAACCCCCAAAAAAAAAAAATTTGGAAAAAAAAAGTTTTTTTTTCCCAAAAATTTTTTTTGTTGGTTTTTTTTAAAAAAAAAAAATTTAAAATTTTTTTTGGGGAAAATTTTTTTAAAAAGGGTTTTTAAAAAATTTCGAAAAAATTTTTTTTTAAAAAATTTTTTAAAAAAGGGAAAAACCCGGGAAAAAGGGTTTTAAAATTAAAATTTCCAACCCAAAAAATTTTCCCAAAATTTAAAAATTTTTTCAATTTTAAATTTTTTAATTTTTTTTGGAAAAATTTTTTACCCAAAAAAAAATTAAAAAATTTTTTTTTAAAAAAGGTTTAAATTAAAAACCCATTTTGGGGATTAAAAACCCCCAAAATTCAAAAATTTTTTCCCTTTTAAATTAAAACCCTTCCAATGTTTTAATCCTTAAGGCAATTTATTTTTGGAATAAATTAGAACGTCTTGGTTTCTTGGTGTATGGTTTCAGGTTCCTATAAAAAAAAATTTTTTGGGTTTTTGGCCCAATTTTGGGAAAAATTTTTAATTTTGGTTGCAATTCTAAAGGGGGAAAAAGGGAAAAAACAAAAAAAATTTTTAAAATCCTTTGGGTTTTTAAAAGGAAAAACCCCCAAATTAAAAGGAAAAAAAAAAAGGTTTTATTTTTTTAAAAAAAAAATTGGGAAAAAAATTTTTTAAAAAAATTTGGTTTAAATTTAAATTTAAAAAACCCCTTTTTTTTATTTAAAGTTATTTTAAAAATTAAAATTAAATTTGGATAAACCAAAAAACCAATTAAAACAATTTATTTAAATTTTTGGGAAAAAAAAAAACCAAAAACCAAAAAACCCCTTTTAAATTTTTTAAATTTTTGGCCCCTTGGCCCCAAGGGGAAAAATTTTTCTTGGTTTTTTAAAGGGTTTAAAAGGAAAAAAAATTAAAATTAATTTTTTTTAAAATTTTTTCAAAAAAATTTCCCCAAAAAATTTTTTTTAAAAAACCCCTTTTTTCCATTGGGAAAAAAACCCCCAAAAAAAAAAATTAAATTTTTTAAAATTTAACCCCCAAAAATCCCCTTTTTTTCCCTAAAAAGGGGAAACCCCCAAAACCCAAAAAAAAAAAAAAAAATTTTTTTTTTTTTAAAAACAAAAAAGGGGCCCCAAAAAAACCCCCGTAAAGGGAAAGGGGAAAAACCCCCCAAAATTTTGGGGAAAAAAAAAAAAAATTTTTTCCCCCCCGGTTTAAAAGGGGGTTTTTTTTTAAAAAACCCAAAAAAAAAACCCCAAACCCCAAAATTTTTTGGGGGGGGGTTTTTTCCCCCAAAAAGGGGCCCCTTCCCAAAAAAAAAACCATAAATTTGCCCAAATCCCCAAAAAAATTTTTAAATTGGGGAAAATTAAAAATTTTAAAAAAATTTGGAAAAAAAATTTGGGTTAAAAAAAAGGGTTTAAAATTTGAAAAATTAAAAATTTTTTTTTTTTTTTTCCCTTGGTTTTTTTCACCAAAAAGGAAAAAAAAAACCTTTTTAAAAATTCAAGGACCTTGGGGGAAAATTTCCCTTTAAAGTTTTAAAATTTTTTTTAAAAAAAGGGGCCCGGGGAAAAAAAGGGGGTTTTAACCCCGGGGCCCAAACCCCCCCCTTTTTTTCCTTGGGGAAAATTTTTAAGGGAAAAAAATTTTTTAAAAAAATTTTAAAACCCCCCAAAAAAAATTTTTTTTAAAAGGAGAAAACCCCGGGAAAAAAATTTTTAAGGGGAAAAACCTTTTCCCCCTTTTTTCCCCCCTCCCCTTTAAACCCTTTTTTAAATTTTGGGGGAAAATTGGGGCCCCCTTCCCAAAGGTTTTTTTTGGAATTGGGAAACTTTTTCCCCCTTCCCCCCCCCCCCAAAAAAAAGGTTCCGGAAAGGCCGGGGAAAAAAAATTTATTTTCCCTTTTAATTAAAATTTTTTTTCCCCCTTTTTTCCTTTTAAAAAAATTTTTTTTTAAAAGGCCCTTTAAAAAACCCCAACCAACGAAAAATTTTCCCCCCCAAAAAACAAACCCCCCCAAAATTTTTAAATTTTTTTTTTTTTAAAACCAAAAAACCCCCTTTTTAAAAAATTTTTTAAAAAAACCCCCAAAACCAAGAAAACCAAATTTAAAAAAGGGAAAAAAAGTTAAAAATAAAAAATTTTAAAAAATTTTTTTTTTAAAAAAAAAAAAATTTAAAAAAAAAAAAAAAATTTCCAATTTTTTTTCAAAATTTTTAATTTTTTTTGTTAGCCTTTTTTGGAAAAAAATTTTTTTTTTTCCCCCTTTTTTAAAAAAATTTTAAAAGGGATAAATTTAAATTTCTTATTGTTTTAATTTTTAAAAAAATTTTTTTTTTTAAAAAAAATTTTTTTTTTTAAAAAAATTTTTTTTAAAAAACCCAAAAAGGCCCCAAAAAATTTTTTAAAAATTTTTAAATTAAAATTTTTCCTTTTTTTTAAAATTTTTTAAAAAAAAAAAAAAAAAATTTTTTCCTTTTTTTTTTTTTTTTTTTTTTTTAAAAATTTTTTAAAAAAAAAATTTTTTTTTTAAAAAAAAATTTTTAATTAAAAATTTTTTAAAAATTTTTTTTTAAATAATTTTTAAAAAAAAAATTTTTTTTTTTAAAAAAAAAAAAATTTTTTAAATTCCCAAATTTAAATAAAGGAAAAACCCCCTTTTCCAACCAAAGGTTTTTTTAAAAAGGGAATGAAAAAATTTCAAAATTTTTTAAATTTTAAATTTGGGGTTTTTTTTTTAATTAAAATTTAAAAAAAAAAATTTAAACCAAAAATTTTTTTTTTTTGGGTTTTTTTTTTTAATTTTAAAAACCCCTTTAAAATTTTAAATTTTTTTTAAAAAAATTTTTTAAAAATTTTTAAAAATTTTTTTAAAATTTTAAAATAAACCCCTTTTTTAAAAATTTTTGAGAAAGAAAAATAAAAAGTTTTTAAAAAAAATTTTTAAAAATTTAAAAAAATTCGGGGAAAAAAAAAAAAATTTTTAAAATTTAAATTTTTAAAAAAAATTTTTAAAAAAAAAAGGGGAAAAAAAATTTTAAAATTTTTTAAAAAAAGGGATTTTAAAAAAAAAAAAAAAATTTTTAAATTTTTAAAAAACCCTTTTCCAAAATTGGGGTTTTTTTAAAAAAAATGGAAAAATTTTTTTTTTTTTTTTAATTTTAATTTTTTAAAAATTTTAGTTTGGGGAAATTTCTTAAAAAAAATTTTAAAAAAAAAAAAAAATTTAAATTTAAATTTTTTTAATAACCCAAAGGTTAATTAATTTTATTTTTTTTAAATTTTTTAAAAAAAAAAAAATTTTCTTTTTTAAAAAAAAATTTAATTTTAACTTTAAAAAATTTTTTAAAAAAAATTTCCCAAAAAAAAATTTTTTTAAAACAAATTTTTAAAAAAAAAAAAAAAAAAAATTTTTTTTTTAAATTTGAAAATTCCCCAAAAGGAAAAAATTTTTTTGGGAAAAAAATTTTTTTTTTTTTTTTTTAAAACCTTTTAAAAAAATTAAATTTGGAATTGGTTTTTAAAAAAAGGGTTAACTTTTTTTTGGTTTTTTCCAACAAAAACCCCCAAAAAACCCCCTTTTAAAAAAACCCCCCAAAAAATTGGCCAAAAATTTTAAAAAAAAAGGTTTTTTTAAAAAAATTAAAAAAAAACCCCCCTTTTTTTTTTTTTAAAAAAATTTTTGGGTGGGGGGGTCCCTTTTTCCCGGAAAATTTGGAAAATTTTTTTTTAAAAATTGGGTTTTTAAAATTTTTTAAATTTTTAAAATTAAAAAAACCCCCCAAAGGGCCCCCAAACCCCCCTTGGCCCCTTTTAAAAAATTTTTGGGGGAAAAAAAAAGGAAAAACCCTTTTTTTTTTTCCCCCTTTTTTTTTAAAAAAAAAGAAAAACCCTTTTTAAAAAAAACCAAAAGGGGTTTTCCCTTTTTTTAAAACCCTTTAATTTTAAAAAAATTTTTTAATTTTTTTCCCAAAAAAAAAGGGGGGAAAGTTTTAAATTTTTTTTTTTTTTTTTTTTAATTTTAAAATTTTTTGTTTAAAAAATTTTTAAACCCTTTAAATTTTTTTAATTTGGGTTGGTTTTTTAAAAAAAACCCCAAAACCCCCAAATTTTAAATAAATTTTTAAAAAAAAAAATTTTTAGAAATTTTTTTTTAAAAAAAAAAAAAAAAAAAAAGAAAAAATTTTTTAATTTTTTTTTTTTAAAAAACCCCTTTTTAAAAAAAAAAGGGCCCCTTTTTTTAAAATTTTTTTTTTAAAAAAACAATTTTAAAATTTTAAAAACCGTTTTGAAAAAATTAAAAAAAAGGGAAAAATTTTTTTTGGGGCCTTTTAAAAAAAAACCCCCCCCTTTTTTGGGGGAAAATTAAAAAAAATTTTTTTTTAAAAATTTAAAATTTTAAAAACCCCTTTTTGGGGAATTTAAAAAACCAAAAAACCAATTTAAAAATTTTTAAAATTTTAAAATTTTTTATAAAAATTTTTTGGGGTTTTTAAAAAATTTTAAAAATTTTTTTTTTTTAAAAAATTTGGGGGTTTTTTTAAAATTTTTTTTCTTTTTTTTTTTTTTTTTTAAAAAAATTTTAAATTTTTTTTAAATTTAAAAATTTTATTTTTAAAAATTTTTTTTAAAAAATTAATTTTTTTTTTAAAAACCCTTTTTTAAAATTTAAATTTTAAATAAAAATTTTATTTTAAAAATTTTTTTAAAATTTAAAAGGGAAACAATTTTTTTAAAATTTTTTTATTTTTTTTTAAAAAATTTTAAATTTTTAAAAAAATTTTTTTTTTACGGGGGTTTTTCAAAAATTTTTTTTTAAATTTAAAAAATTTTTTTAAAAAAAATTTTTTTCCTTTTTGGGAAATTTTTAAAATTTTTAAAATTTTTAAAAAAGCCCCCTTAAAAAAAAAAAAATTAAAATTTTTATTGAAAATTTTAAGAAAATAAATTTAAATTTTTTGGGTGGGAAAAAAAATTTTTTTTCCAAAAAAAAAAGGAAAATAAAAAATAAGGGGTTTTGTTTTTTTTTAAAAATTTCCCTTTTAAACCCCCAAATAAAAATTTCCCCTTTTAAATTTGGGAAATTTTGGAAATTTGGGGAAAAAAAAAAAACCCCCCAATTTAAAAATTTTTAAAAAATTTTTTTTCCCAACCCCCCCCGGGGGGGTTTTTTTTTTTTAAACCAAAAAATTTTTAAAAAAAAATTTTTATTCCCAAAATTTGAATTCCAAATTAAAATTTTTTAAAAAAATTTAAATTTTAAAAATTTTTTGGAAAAGGGGAAAATTTTTAAAAAAAACTTTGGGAAAAAGGGGGGAAAAAAAAAAATTTTTTAAAAAAAAAGTTTTTTTTCCCCCTTTAAATTTTTTAAAAAGGGGGAAATAAAATTTAAAATTAAAAGGGGTTTTAAAGGCTTTTTTTTTTCCAATTTTTCCCCTTTAAAAATTTTTTTTTTAAAAATTGGGAAAAATTTTAAAAGGCCCGGGGCCTTGGCCCTTTTCCCGGGAAATTAAAGGTTTTCAAATTTAAAAAAGGCCCCAAAAACCCCGGGGCCGGCCTTGGACAAATTTTTGGGAAGGGAAAAAATTTTAAAAAAAGGGTTTTTTTTTATTTTTTCTTTTATTTTTAAAAAAAATTTTAAAACCCTTTTTCCCCAAAAAAATTAAAAAATTTTTTTTTTTTTTAAAAATTTTTTCCAAAATTTAAAAAAAAAATTTTTAAAAAAATTTTTTTAAAAATTTTTTTTTAAAAAATTTGGATTTAAAAAAAAAAAATTTTTTAAAAAAAAAAAAAAAGGGTTTCTTTTTTTTGGGGGTTTAAAAACAAAGGTTTTTTTTTAAAAAAAACGGGGCCCTTTAAAAATTTTTTTAAAAATTTTTTTAAACCCCAAAAATTTTTAATCCAAAAATTTTTAAAAAAAAGGTAATTGGGAAATTTTCCCCAAAATTTTTCCCCAAAAAAAAATTTTTCCCCCTTTTTGGGAAAAATTTTTTAAAAAAAGGGTTTAAAAGGGCCCTTTTAATTTTGGCCCTTAAATTTTTTAAAAAAAAAAAAAATTTTAAAAAAAAAGGAAAATTTTGGGGGTTAACCGGGGGGTTTTTTTTTTTCCCCCTTTTTTTAAAAAATTTTTTTTAATTTTAATTTTAAAAGTCCCTTTGGGCCCCCAAAAACCCTTTAAAGGGGGAAAAAAAGGGTTTTTTTTAAAATTTTAAAAATAAAAAAAATTTTTAATTTAATAAATTTTTAAATAAAATTTTTTTTTTAAAATTTTTTTTAAAAAAAAATTAAAATTTAAAAAATTTTTTTAGGGAAAAATTTTTAATTTTTTTTTAAAATTTAAATTTTAAGTGGTTTTAAAAATTTTTTTTGGAAAAAATTTAAAAAAAAATTTTAATAAATTTTCAAAATTCCCTTTTTTTTTAAAAAAAAAAAAATTTTTTCCAAAAAAAAAATAAATTTTTTTTAAATTTTTAAAAATTTAAATTTTTTTCCAAATTTAAAAAGGGAAAAAAAAATTTTTTTTTTTTTTTTAAAAGGTTAAAAATTTTTTCAAATTTAATTTTTTTTTTTTAAAAAAACCCAAAAATTTCCCTTTTTAAAAAGGTTAATTTAAACCTAATTTTTAAAAACCCTTTGGAAAAATTTTTTTCCTTTTTTTTAAAAAATTTAAACCCAAAAAATATTTTTTTTTAAAAAATTTTTAAATTTTTGGAAAAAAAATCCAAAAAAAAACCCTTTTTTTAAAAGAATTTTTAAAATTTTTTTTAAAATTTGTTTTTTTTCCCCCAAATTTCCCAAATTTTTAAAAGGGTTTTTTAAAACCCCTTTTTTTTTTTTTTTTTTTAAAATTTGGGGGGGTGGTTTTTTTTTTTTTTTTTGGGTTTTTAAGGGGTTTTTGGGGGGAAAAAGGTTTTTTTTTTTTAATTTGGGTTTTTTTTAAAAAAATTTTTAAAAGGGGTTTTAAAAGGGTTTTTTTTGGGCCAAAAAATTTGGTTTAAATTAAAAAAAAAAAATTTCCCAAATTTTTTTTAAAAATTTTTTAAATTTAAACCCCCAAAACTTCACAAAATTTTTGATTTTGGGGATTAAACCCCAAAAAAAAAGGGAAAAAGGGAAAACCCGGGTAAGGGTTTTTTTCCCTTGGTTTTTTTTTTTTAAATTTTAAAAAATTTTGGCAATTTTTTTTTTGGGGAAATTAAAAATTTTTGGGGTTAAACCGGTACTTTTTGGGGGGGAAAAAAAAGGTTTTTTTGGTTAATTTTAAAAAAAATTTTGGGCCCCTTTTTTAAAAAAATTTTAAATTTTGGGTTTTTTTAAAAAAAATTTTAACAAAATTTTAAATTTTTCCGGTTTTTCCCCCTTTTTGGGCCTTTTAAATTTTTTGGGGTTTTTTTTTTTTTAAAATTTTTGGGAAAATTAAAATTTTTAATTTTTTTCCCAATTTCCCCAAATTTTTTTCCCCCAAAAAAAGAAAAACCAACTTAAATTTTTTTGGGGGTTTTTTTGGTTTCCTTTTTTAAAAAATTTTCCCCTTCCCCCCCTTTTTAAAATTTTTTTAAAAAAAACCTTTTTTTTCCCCTTTCCCCGGGGTTTTAAATTTAAAAGGGCTTTTTCTTTTAAAAACCAAATTTTGGGAAATTTTTTTTTTAATTTTTTAAATTTCAAATAATTCACCAAAACCCAAAAATTGGGAAAAGGGGTTTTTAAATTTTTTTTTAAAAAAAAATTTTTTTTGGAAAAAAAAAATTTTAAAAAAAGGAAAAGGGGGGGTTTCAAATTGGGAATTCCTTTGGGTTTTCCAAAATTTCCTTTTTTAATTTAAATTTTTTTTTTCCCCCTTAAGGGAATAATTTTCCCTTTCCCCTTTTTAAAAAAATTTTTCCCCCATAAGGGGAAAAAATTTTTCTTTAAAATTTTTAAAAAAAAAAAAATTAAAAAATTTTTTTTTTTAAAACCCTTTTAAATTTAAAACCCTTTAAAACCCCTTTTCCCAAACCCAAAAAAAAAAAAATTTTTTCCCCAAAATTTTTCCTTTAATTTAAAAAAAAACCCACCTTTAAAGGGTTTTTTTGCCAAATTTTCCCTTTTTGGGTTTTTTTAAAAATTTTTAAAAAAGGAAAATTTTAAAAATTTAAAATTTCAAAAAAATTAAAAAAGGGGAAATTTTTTAAAACCCTTTAAAAATTAAAAAATTTTTTTTTGATAAACCAAAAAAAAAAAAATTAAATTTGGTTTTAATTTAAAAAACCCAAATTTCTTTCCCTTTCAATTTTGGGGAAAAAAAATTAAAAAGGTTTTTAAAAAATTTTAAAAAAAAAATTTCCCAACAAATTTGGAAAGGGGGGCCCGAAAAAATTTAAAAATTTTTTTTTAAAAAAAAAATTTTTTCCGGGAAAAATTTTTTTTTAAAAATGGGGAAAAAAAATTTAAAAGGGGTTTTAAATTTTAAATTTTAGTTAAAAAAATTTTCCTTGAATTCAATTTTAAAAAAGGAAAAAATTTTTTTTTAAATAACCAAAATTTTTTTTTTTTTTTAAAAAATTTTAAAAATTTTGAAATTTTAAAAAAATTTTTTTAAAAAAAAAACAGGAAAAAAAAAAAAGGAAAAAAAAAAAAAAAAATTTTTTAAGTTTTTTAAATTTTTCCCGGGGGGAAAAAGGTTTAAAATTAAATTTTAAAATTTAAAAAAAAAATTTAAAAAAATTAACCCTTTTAAAACCGGAAATTAAAGGGAAAAACCCGAAAAAATTTTAAAAAATTAAAAATTTTTAAAATTTTTTTAAAAAAAAAAATTTTAAAAATTTTTTTTTTTTTTAAAAAAAAATTTTTTTAAAAAAAAACCCCCTTTTTTTTTTCCCTTTAAAAATTTGCCAAAAAATTTTTGGGAAATAAAAATTTTAAAAAAATTTTCCCAAATCCCTTACCCAAAAAAATTTTTTAAAAAAAACCAAAAAAATTTAATTTTTTAAAAAAATTTTTTTTTTTGGAAAAAAATTTTTTTTTAAAATTTTTAAAAGAAAATTTAAAAATTTGGGCCCCAAAATTTTAAATTTTTAATTTTTTTGGGGTTTTTTTAAATTAAAAACCCAACCGGAAATTTTTTAAAAAAATTTTTTTGAAAAAAATTTTTCCCCTTTTTTTTGGGATAAGGGAAATTAAGGGAATTAAAAAAAAAAAATTTTAAAGTTTTTTAAATTTTTTAAAAACCCCTTGGAAAAAGGTTAAAAAAAAATTAAAAAAATTTGAAATTTTCAAACCCCAAAAATTTTTAAAAAAAATTTTAAAATTTTAAAAAAAAAAATAAAACCCCAAAAAAGGGGTTTTTTTAAAAAAAAATTTTTTAAAAAAAAAAATTTATTTTTAAAAAAAATTTTTTTTTTTTAAAAAAAAAAAAGGTTTTAAAATTTTTCCTTTTTTTTAGTAATTTAAAACCGGTTGAAAAAAAATTTTTTTGAAAAATAAAAATTTAAAAATTTTTGCCCAAAAAAATTTTTTTTAAATTTTTTAAAAATTTAAAGGGAAAAAATTAATTTTCCCAAATTTTTGCCAATTTTTTTTAAAATTTTTTTTAAATTTATTTTAAAAAATTTTTCCCCAAAAAAAAGGGGTTTTTTTAAAAGATTTTTTTAAATTTGTTTAAAACCCTTAAATTTTTTGGTTTTTTAAATTTTTTAAAAAATTTAAATTAAAAATTAAGTTAAAAAAATTTTTTTAAAAACCCCAAAATTAAAGAAACCCTTAAAAGGGGAAAAAAATTTTTAAAAAAATTTTAAATAAATTTTTGGGAATTTTTTTGGGAAAATTTGGTTTTCCCCAAAAAATTTTTGGGGTCCCAAAAAATTTGGGTTTTTAAAGGGTTTTTTTTAAACCCTTTTAAAAATTTTTTTTTTCCGGGTTTTAAATTTTAAAAATTTCAAAAATTTTAAAATTTTCAAATTTAAATTTTTTTAAAAAAAAGGGGAAATTAAAATTTTTTGGGAAAAAAACCCCCAATTTTTTTGTTTTTTAAAATTTAAAATTTTAAATTAAAATTTTTTTTTTTAATTTTTAATTTTTTTTTTTTTTTTTTTAAGGGTTTAAAAATTTTTTTAAAAAAAAAAATTTTTGCCAAACAATTTTTTTTTCCCGGGTTTTTAAAAAATTTTTAAAAAATTTTTTTTAAAATTTAAAGGGAATTAAATTTTTAAATTTTAAAAACTTTGGGTTTTAATTTTTTTTTTTTTAAGTTTTGGAAAACCCCAAATTTTTTAAAAAAAAAACCTTTTAAAAAAAAAAAAATTTTTAAATTTTAAAATTAATTTTTTAAATTTTTTTTTGGGAAATTTGGAAATTTTAAAAAATTTTTTAATTTTTAAAAAAAATTTTTTTGTTTAAAAATTTTTTTTTTTAAAAAAAAAAAATTTTAATTTTTTTAAAAAAATTTTAAAAAGGTTTTTTTTAAAAATTTTTAAAAATTGGAAAATTTTAAAAAAATTTTTAAAAAATTTTTGGAATTTAAATTTAACCCGGGGTTTTTTTTGAAAATTTTGGGTTCAAAAAAATTTAAAATTTTTTAAGGCCCAAAAAAATTTTTTCCCTTAAAAATTTTTAAAATTTATTTGGTTTTGGGAAAAAAACCCCCCCAAAAGGTTTTTTAAAAAAAATTAAATAAAATTTTTAAAAACCCAATTTGTTTTTTAAAAAAAAAAAATTTTTTTTAAAAAACCCTTAATTAGGCCGAGGGAAAATTTAAATTTTCCCGGGAAAATTTTCCAAACCGGGAAAAAAAAATTTTTTTTTTAACCCCCTTTTTTTTAATTTTTTTTTAAAAACCCTTTTTTTTTTTTTAAAAAAGGGCTTTGGAAAATTTAAAAAATTTGGAAAAAACCCCCTTTTTTTTGGGTTTATCCTTTTTTTAAAAAAAAATAAATTCCTTTTTAAAATGGGTTTTTAAATTAAAAAATTTAAATTAATTAAAAGGAAATTTTAAAAAATTTTTGGGAACGTTTTAATTTGTTTTTCCGTAAAAAAATTAAAAAATTTTAAAAGGAATTTTAAAATTTTTAAAAAAAAATTTTTTTTAAAAAATTTGGGAAATGAGATTATTTTAAATTCAATAAAGGCTGACAGAAGTAATGATTATGAATTACATTTATTTAACTAAAAGGTTTTTTTTTTTAAAACCCAAATTAAAAGGGGGAAATTTTTATTTTAAAAAAAACCCCAAAAAATAAATTTTGGGGAAGAAATTTTTTTAAAAAGGGAAAGGTTTTAAACCCCCCTTTGGGGCCCCCTTTTTTTTTTGGAAGGCCTTTGGAAAAAAAAAAAAAAGGGGGGGGGTTTTTTTTTTTAAAAAAGGCCGGGCCTTTTTTAATTTTTCCCAAAAACCCCAAAAACCAAACCAAATAAAAAAAATTATTATTAAAAGAAAAATTTAAAAAATAAGGGTTTTAATTTTTTTTAAAAAAAAGGGGGCCCCAAAAATTTTTAAAAACTTTTTTCCCAAAATTTAATTTTTTAAAAAAAAATTTTTAATTCCAAAAAAGAAATTTTTTAAAAAAAAAATCCATTAAAAAAAATTTTTTTTTTTTTAAAAAAAGGAAAAAAAAAATTTAAAAAAAAAAAGGAACAATTTTCCCAAAAAAATGGGTTTAAAAAAACAAAAATTTAAATTTTTTTTTTTTTTTTAAAAATTTTAAAAAATTTTAAAAAAACCCCCAAAAAAAAAAAATTTGGAAAAAAAAAGTTTTTTTTTCCCAAAAATTTTTTTTGTTGGTTTTTTTTAAAAAAAAAAAATTTAAAATTTTTTTTGGGGAAAATTTTTTTAAAAAGGGTTTTTAAAAAATTTCGAAAAAATTTTTTTTTAAAAAATTTTTTAAAAAAGGGAAAAACCCGGGAAAAAGGGTTTTAAAATTAAAATTTCCAACCCAAAAAATTTTCCCAAAATTTAAAAATTTTTTCAATTTTAAATTTTTTAATTTTTTTTGGAAAAATTTTTTACCCAAAAAAAAATTAAAAAATTTTTTTTTAAAAAAGGTTTAAATTAAAAACCCATTTTGGGGATTAAAAACCCCCAAAATTCAAAAATTTTTTCCCTTTTAAATTAAAACCCTTCCAATGTTTTAATCCTTAAGGCAATTTATTTTTGGAATAAATTAGAACGTCTTGGTTTCTTGGTGTATGGTTTCAGGTTCCTATAAAAAAAAATTTTTTGGGTTTTTGGCCCAATTTTGGGAAAAATTTTTAATTTTGGTTGCAATTCTAAAGGGGGAAAAAGGGAAAAAACAAAAAAAATTTTTAAAATCCTTTGGGTTTTTAAAAGGAAAAACCCCCAAATTAAAAGGAAAAAAAAAAAGGTTTTATTTTTTTAAAAAAAAAATTGGGAAAAAAATTTTTTAAAAAAATTTGGTTTAAATTTAAATTTAAAAAACCCCTTTTTTTTATTTAAAGTTATTTTAAAAATTAAAATTAAATTTGGATAAACCAAAAAACCAATTAAAACAATTTATTTAAATTTTTGGGAAAAAAAAAAACCAAAAACCAAAAAACCCCTTTTAAATTTTTTAAATTTTTGGCCCCTTGGCCCCAAGGGGAAAAATTTTTCTTGGTTTTTTAAAGGGTTTAAAAGGAAAAAAAATTAAAATTAATTTTTTTTAAAATTTTTTCAAAAAAATTTCCCCAAAAAATTTTTTTTAAAAAACCCCTTTTTTCCATTGGGAAAAAAACCCCCAAAAAAAAAAATTAAATTTTTTAAAATTTAACCCCCAAAAATCCCCTTTTTTTCCCTAAAAAGGGGAAACCCCCAAAACCCAAAAAAAAAAAAAAAAATTTTTTTTTTTTTAAAAACAAAAAAGGGGCCCCAAAAAAACCCCCGTAAAGGGAAAGGGGAAAAACCCCCCAAAATTTTGGGGAAAAAAAAAAAAAATTTTTTCCCCCCCGGTTTAAAAGGGGGTTTTTTTTTAAAAAACCCAAAAAAAAAACCCCAAACCCCAAAATTTTTTGGGGGGGGGTTTTTTCCCCCAAAAAGGGGCCCCTTCCCAAAAAAAAAACCATAAATTTGCCCAAATCCCCAAAAAAATTTTTAAATTGGGGAAAATTAAAAATTTTAAAAAAATTTGGAAAAAAAATTTGGGTTAAAAAAAAGGGTTTAAAATTTGAAAAATTAAAAATTTTTTTTTTTTTTTTCCCTTGGTTTTTTTCACCAAAAAGGAAAAAAAAAACCTTTTTAAAAATTCAAGGACCTTGGGGGAAAATTTCCCTTTAAAGTTTTAAAATTTTTTTTAAAAAAAGGGGCCCGGGGAAAAAAAGGGGGTTTTAACCCCGGGGCCCAAACCCCCCCCTTTTTTTCCTTGGGGAAAATTTTTAAGGGAAAAAAATTTTTTAAAAAAATTTTAAAACCCCCCAAAAAAAATTTTTTTTAAAAGGAGAAAACCCCGGGAAAAAAATTTTTAAGGGGAAAAACCTTTTCCCCCTTTTTTCCCCCCTCCCCTTTAAACCCTTTTTTAAATTTTGGGGGAAAATTGGGGCCCCCTTCCCAAAGGTTTTTTTTGGAATTGGGAAACTTTTTCCCCCTTCCCCCCCCCCCCAAAAAAAAGGTTCCGGAAAGGCCGGGGAAAAAAAATTTATTTTCCCTTTTAATTAAAATTTTTTTTCCCCCTTTTTTCCTTTTAAAAAAATTTTTTTTTAAAAGGCCCTTTAAAAAACCCCAACCAACGAAAAATTTTCCCCCCCAAAAAACAAACCCCCCCAAAATTTTTAAATTTTTTTTTTTTTAAAACCAAAAAACCCCCTTTTTAAAAAATTTTTTAAAAAAACCCCCAAAACCAAGAAAACCAAATTTAAAAAAGGGAAAAAAAGTTAAAAATAAAAAATTTTAAAAAATTTTTTTTTTAAAAAAAAAAAAATTTAAAAAAAAAAAAAAAATTTCCAATTTTTTTTCAAAATTTTTAATTTTTTTTGTTAGCCTTTTTTGGAAAAAAATTTTTTTTTTTCCCCCTTTTTTAAAAAAATTTTAAAAGGGATAAATTTAAATTTCTTATTGTTTTAATTTTTAAAAAAATTTTTTTTTTTAAAAAAAATTTTTTTTTTTAAAAAAATTTTTTTTAAAAAACCCAAAAAGGGTCAATCAAATCTTTAAGGGGTCTCTGTTGTTGGATCCTGCAAAAATATAGACTTCCTACATATTTGCACCTGCATGTTTTATAGATCTTCAAACTGGTTTCAGGGTCTAGAAACTTGGTCCAGTATCTGATTCACGGACCAACCAGTCTAAGCATGCTTTGGAAAATCTTTACTTTTGGATTACGGAATGGTAAAACCCTAAGGTCAGGCTCTTCACTAGGATTACTCGTTACTTTTTACCCAATGGAGAAAATCGAGGTCTTGATTTCCCCAGTCTACAATGCAGGAATTGTTCGTGATTACTTGTCTAATTAATTTCGGAGGAATGGATTGTCATTCGTTGAACCGTATTTTGCCAGCAAGATCCCCATACTTAACACCCTAGACTTTTTCTTTGGGGTTACATAAAAAATCAAGTGTACTTTTGTTTAGAAAGTGGCAGTAACATGTTTGAACACTTATTATAAATTTTACTTAATTTAATGTTTTAGGTAATTCTTTATAGCTAATTTTGTCATAAAAGTACTGCTTTCAATGATTACTTGAAAAACTATGAAATAAAATAAAAAGTTTTCTCTTCGAAAAATTAACGAGAAACATATGCATGTATTCCATGGATGAATTTGTAACAGAAAATGTCATAAAATACGGTTTCAATTTTTTGACATATTTAAAAAATGAAGTTGGTGATGGTTGCTCAGAAACGAAACGTCCTACAGAATTTTATTTAACATCTCTAATGGAGTAGGAAATGTAAAGATGAAAAGGTGTTTTTGTTTTCAATATCTCCAATAAGAAGCCCAGAGAAATAAAATAAAACACAACTTGTGTCCTGTCAGAGCACTGTTCACGATTATTGCTTTACGAGAAGACAGGTAATCTAAGATTATTCGAAGAAATGCGTTCTATTCGGGATGAAGAAATCCGTCGATTTGCGTGCAGCTGCCAACGTGAACTAGAACACCGGTGGGACCAAGGGCCATATGAAACAATTTCAAGACTCCTTGAATGATACTGTCGTTCTATACAACCTTTGCATACATGGAACGGTATACTTTGCAGATCCCAGATTACCACAAAAATATGTTGTAAAATTGCTGATGACTAATGTAATCACTATTTTTATTGGCCACAGTGTCTGCACCTGCATAGCACCAAGGGCTGTGCAATAGATGTGTTACGCGTCTTCCTTTGGTTTAGAAGAACAAGCGCCCTCTCTCCTAAGCGGAATAAAATACTGTATCATGAGCGCGGAGGAAAACATTTTGCGCCACAGCTGAGTGGAATCATGGATGAAATTTACCAATTAAAACAAATTCTATCCAGTAAAGACGGAAACTTCTTCCAGAGTAGCGCAGTTATAATCCACTAATGCTCTGGATTTACGACACGTAGGAATTACCCAAGAAGTACGCTTACATGAAAGTGATTTAGGGACTTCAATGGAATTTAAATAATTCCTTATTAACAATTAAGGCATTTTTGACCATACGAAGCGACCTAAAATAAGAGTTATTAAATCCGCGTGACCTATTCTTTTAAGGTACCCTATTAGGCTATTGCATAGTGCAGAAGGAGGAGAGGATATTAAGTATTTTTCTATTCGTACGTACTGTCAGTAACCGAGAGGCCATCCACGCATGTATGTACCCTAAGAAGAGCTACACAGCACTAACCTTGAAACCGTTAGGTTTGTTGTGAAGTGCTACTTCCGCAAGTTTTATATCACCGGATACTATGAAATGATTTCCGCCACATCGTAAAATTTGTGTTGGAGAACGTTGAGCATTCTAACCTACACTATTCAAAGCTAACCTAAATCTCGTTAAATCACAGAAACCGTCAGGATGTTCAATTTCAGGACACTTAAAGGACTTTCTACATAACGCAGGTGAAACGTAGGTGTTTGGCAGATGACCAGGACTTGGAGGTTGGCGATAACCGAGACGTTTTGGGTGCATTACAATACAAGTTGCAAAATCGATGCCTTAAGGCTAAGTAATTTATAAACATTTATAAATATTTTTATCTGTAATTGTAAAAATAATGTTTTTCAGCATATTTTTTCGTAGAGGATATGTACGGAAATGTTTTTTCAGGTATTAATTATATATTTTAAAACACTACAGGGTTGTCGTTCAGGCGTTTGTGGTCTATACGAGTTGATGTTTTAATCTTTCGGATAAACGATTTAACAATGGAGATTTTGCAAATTTGATTTTTACCGCATGTTTAATTGAACACGATGAATTGGTTAAGTTGGTGTAAAATATAATGGGTACACTTTTAATGCAATAAAATATTTTTGAAACATTAATGTGCATTTAGTTTCACTTTATAAGTAAAAGTGCCATGATTAGCCATTATTACGTAATCAAAAAAAAAAACAAACGTAAAAACTGCAAATAGAACCACCGATTAATTTAATTGACGCTTGAAACCGTAAATTAAAGCGAGCCATTAAAATGCAAAAAGAAAAGAAAGCAGCTCCATAAGGAAGATGACAGAAATAGGTAATGAAAAACTGTGATACTGCAGGTTAGGCTACGATATCTAAATTACAAATACTTATGTTCTGTGTTTACGAATAGTGCATTTAATGATAACAATTACAGTTATCGCCATTACAAGTAATGACTGATTACGTACGACACAAGGGTAAGTCAAAATCATATGGGGGCAGAATGTTCATAAATGTCCATATAGATCTCGTAATACCTAAATGAGAAAAGTTCACAGCTAAGTTCAAACAAATAAAAAACTTTCTTACCTTTTTGTCGAAAACTAGGTAAATCGGTGTATTAACAGCCGGTACAATGTTTCTAAAAGCTTCAAAATATTCGCTCGTTATCGCAATAAAATGACGTGCTAATAAAACAGCTCATCGGCCAAGGATCTTATTTATTACATATTTACGTTACGTTAACTCTCAAAACATTTCTGAAAATGTAATTATATCAAAACAAAACTAAAAATAACAAATATTCTAATAGAAATTCTCACCAATTGTTACGTTAAAAGCTTTCATTACAATAATAAAAAAAATTAAACGTAGTCGCTGTAAAGTTGCATAAAACAAAATGCCCTAAAATAAATAACCCACTAGGTAACTTTTAAATTTGATACTGCGTATCAAATTGCGTAATAATACGCGATAACAAAGGAATGAGGGCACATAAAGTTCTATACATAGTAATGAAATAATACCCAATTCCTAACACTATTCGTATATTGTAATGTGATATAAATTAACATAAGCAATTAGAGTGTAGACACAGTTATTAAAAACACATTTAATTTTGTAAAATCTATTAGTTAAGTCAGGTTGACGCTTGCAAGGTTCAAACTCCCAAAATCATATACCTTAACTTAAATAAACACCTTAAAGGAACAAAAATTGTTGAAAACATAAATTTGACTAATTTTCGTAGTATCAAATTTTAGCATATAGTAAACAGAGTGTAATAAAAATAACGCACCGAATACTGGGTGACCCAGAGGTCCGAAAAAAGCCCCATTACTTTTGAAATATTAGAGTGAATTTTTTCAATAGTAGCTACTTTTATTTAGCAAAAGCTAAAATAATTTTGTTTATGTACAGGGTGTCCCAACATTCTAAAAACTGTACAGTTATTTTTTAATGGAACTGCCCTATTTTGATTTTCATTATTGGATTCTACATCATGTGTTAAATTTATTAAGATCAGTTACACTTTATCTGTTATACTTTTGAGATTTTTCAATTTTGCTTTAAAACTCGTAGATTCAGGGACTTGTTTACAAAATCATACATTAATTATTTAATAAAGATAATTTGATAAACTTTCTTTCGGTCAATTTTCTAAACTTTAAGGAAGCGTTTTAAACAGCCAACCAATTGTTTGTGTTTTCAACACTCTATGTGGTTTTTCAAACATGACAATGTAAAAGGTCAATAACTCATTTTTAAATGGCATGCACTGTTTATTATGGCGCTAATCAATAGCTTTTTGACAAGCTCTCCAACGATGTAACGTTTGTATGGTCAAATGTAAACATCTAAGCTGATAGAGTAAGAAAACTGCATTTTAAGCAATTGTCTCTTAAAAAAATGCAATTTTCGAGTAGGCTACATGCTTTACGATGGCAATATGTCAACTTTGACTTTGTCAAAAAAAATTTTATACTTGCAGCCTTAAACCATAATCATTAAAATGAATTTTTCACGCCAAGAGTTGATAAACATGGTATATTGCATTGGTGAAGCGGATTGATTCTATGAGCAAGTAGAATTTATCATCAAAAATTTCCTGAAGCAGTGGTACCACAAAGTGCCGCTTTTAAAAAATTAAAAGATAGGTTTAAAGATTCTAGAAACGTAGCTAGGACAAAGAATTGGAAGTTCTCTTGATGCTAGAAGAAAATCCGCATTTGAGTTCCCGAAATCGAGCTGAAATAGAAATGCCACAAAGCAGTGTTGATCGAATTACTTTAAAGCACAAATTTCACCTATATCACCTTGAACATCATCAAGAACTGTATGGGGATGATTTTCTGAATCGGATTCATTTTTGAAATTAATGGTCGACTTAATGAACAATGATTGTGGCTTTTAAACATTTTATTCAGCGATGAGGCAAATTTTAAGAATAGCGCATCTGTTAATCTGCACAATATATATTATTACAGGACTGTAATTCCCCATTAGATGAGAACTATTGACGACCAAAACAGATGGTCATTAAACGTGTGGGGCGGAATATGTGGAAATCAAGTGATTGGACCTTATTTTTTATCATAAGATACTACGAATTTCTTCAAAATTATCTTCCGATTCTTCTCGAAAATGTTTATCTAAATACAAGGAGAAATATGTGGTTTCAGCAGGATGGATACATTACCATAACATTTTTAAACCAAACTTACCCATATCGTTGGATAGGCAGAGAAAGAGCAATCGGTTGGTCTAGCAGGACTCCCGACTTAACTCCAGTTGATTTTTCTGTTGGGGTTTGTTAAAAACTCAGTATATCGTTTTCGACCAATAACTGTTGAGGATATGAAGGTTAGAATAACTAATGCTTTTCGTTCGATTGATGAAGGAATGTTAACGCGCGTCAGACTTCCTTTTGTAAACAGACTGAATATTTGTATTGAACAAAACGGTGATATTTTTGAACATCGACTATAAAAAATTTTTGGATATACTCGTATTATTAATGGTTACTTATTTTTGTTAACATTGTTTTCTTTTCGTTAAATAAATGTGCTGTTTATTGTTGCTTCAAACAATTAATCCAACTTACTTAATACTATAATTTGTAATTGAAGCGATAATGCGATAAGAGTGAACATTCATTTGCATATCATTGCCTATTTGAAAAACTGGCATTAGCCTACTCGAAAATTGCGTTGTTTTAAGAGAAAATTGCTTAAAATGCAGTTTTCTTTCTCTATCAACAGATGTTTACATTTGACCATACAAAGCTCTATATCGTTGGAAAGCTTGTCAAAAAGCTATTGATCAGTATCATAATATACAGGGAATGTCATTAAAAAAATGAGTTATTGACCTTTTACATTGTCATATTTGAAAAACCGCCGCGGCGTTGAAAAACACTAAAACAATTGCTTGGCTGTTTAAAGCTTAGAAAATTGACCAAAAGAGTTTATCAAATTATCTTTAATAGTTTAGAAATTATAATTTTTAAAACGAATTTTAAAGTAAGAATTCAGATAAAGTGTAACTGATCTTAATAAATTTAACACATAATTTAGTGTAGAATCCAATAACATCAACATATGACAGTTCCATTAAAAAAAATAACTTTACAGTTTTTAGAGTGTTGCGACACCCTGTACATAAACAAAATTATTTTTAGCTTTTGCTAAATACAAGTAGCTACTATTCAAAAGAATTTCACGTTAATATCTCAAATAGTAAAGGAGTTATGGGGCTTTTTCGGACGTCTGGGTCACCCTATATAATGAAATTATCACGGGTGAACACACTTTAATCTGATTCGCCTAAAGAGATTTTATACAAGACTAAACACAAGAATGCGTGTTCATCCGCCTGGCAAATACAATTAAAAACCGCAGCCAAATTATATGCCATAATGCTTTCTCATGTATGTAAATAAATAACTTCAAAGCCCACAGTGCCTGAATTTGAGTCATACCGGTTTTAAACACGATAATTCCCATTTTGATCCGCCATTTAAAAAAAAATCGGTTGATAAATTAAAAACTGCACAATTTTGTACCCTAAAAACGGCGCGCTACTGGTTATTATTTATTTTTTATTTTGAAATTATATAAAAAGTATTAGTTGGTTTTTCAATTATGTAACTTTTTAAATTTGAACCAATGAATTTTATCATTTTCTAATCCGCTAAAAATGCCCAGCTACTGGTTAGATTTTGCTTATTAACGAGCTTGACTTAGATTTTATGGCAAAGACACGAAACATTTTTTCAAAAACTTGTGTTTTATCAATAGCTTTAATGTTTCAAACGATATCATACACACACACACAGACACTCAATCAATCTTTTCTAAAAGGTGTTTTTCGTATTGCCACAAAATCTCGAGAAATGTACAAAGAAGTGTTTGATAGTTTAAACCGATTACATAGCTTTGTCTTCCTGCGTACGTATAGAAAGCAAAAAGCATAACAATTTTTAAAAATCACCAATAAACAAAATGTATGGAAGTATTTACCTTAGTTCACATGAATTGACCACTCTGAGTTCTCCCTTTCCGTTATACAGAGGTATGGGAGTAGAATGGGTTCAGCTGAGGATGTGACGTCATCGGTGGTTGGGAGATCACGCCCACGTGACCACAGCCATTTCCACCCCTATGACTTCTTTTCGGGGTCGTTTTCAACCCCTAGATGAAATTTTCAACCCTGATGTTAATTTTTACCCGTAATTAGCACTATGGTTTATTTTAGGGGCATTTTAACTAATCGGAATTTTCAACCCTGGATGGTATTTTACCCTAATTAGTGACCTTTGAGGGTGGGACCGACTTTGCGGGTTGATTTTCAATCTAATTAAGGCCTTTTTGGTAGTATTAAGTTCCTTTTTACCAGGCTACCCCGGTGTTTAGGAGTCTTGTGAGGGTCACGTGATATTTAGCCCCTAATTAAGGCCTTTTGTCATCCCTTAAGTGTAGGCCAAAGCGGCGCGTGCAGTGTTCTGATTGGAAGGTCTGAGGTAGCCACGCCCTAGTTTCTGGTCCCAGGGTGTGGTCTAGGGCATTTTGTTGAGTTAAGGGGTTAAGACTAGATAACGCCCTTATGACTTTATTAGGCCACACACTCCTTTTACTTGATTCATTGTACGTGTGGTCCGTCCTCTGACTTCTCATTGGTCCTTAGCCCCACACACAGCTGTGCTCTAATTGGAGCACTAAGCCTGCATTCTGATTGGTTATGAGGAAATTTTAATTTGTATTCTAATAAGCGAGGCCCCATTGCTAACTTATAACACCGGTATAAGGCTTCACAACTTGCTTTTGGGTCTTTGACCCTGGTTCCTTAACGGGAAATTTGAATTGTATTTAAGTCTTTGCATTCTGATTGTTTATTGCGAGCAATCTGAACTTGAAGTAACACTAACTTATAAAACAGGTATAGGGCTTCAACTTGCTCTCAGGTCTTCGCTCTCTGGTCCCCGTGGCGGGAAGTTTGAAATTGTATTTAAGTGTCTGCACTCTGCTTGGTTATGGCGGGTAATTTGAATTTGTATTCTAATAAGAGGTCCTAATTCTAACTTGTAAGACAGGTATAGATCTTCGGCACACGGTTTAGGGTCTTAGCCCCTTGTCGTGTCCTTTACTCCAAAATTTGAATTTGTTTGTGGTGCCAGCTACTTGTGTATGGACTAATGAATGCTTTGTATAATAGAAGTGACTCCACCTAGCGGTATATTTTAAAGCTATATATAGATCACTGTAATGGTTACGGGAGAAATTTGTAATAAGAGGCCTAGTTCTAACTTGTGAGACACCAGCTTTCGAGTAATGTGGTTACAAAGTAACCATTTCCAGTGACGTAATTTTAACTCAACTAGACTATAATTAATGATTATAAATAGGATTAACAACTATTTACAAAAATATTAAACTCCCATATAAAATTCCTTTTACTAATATACAATTGTCAACGCGTGGAACCTAATCATGATTTAAAAAAAACTTCAATTTGTTACAAACAAACCGTTCACAAAACTGGGTACTAAAATCAAACATCACCAAATAAGGTATTATTTCTAACTAAATTAGTAAACTAAATTTATACTCGAATATATCCAACTTTTCAATAATCTGAAACAGCAAGCACCAGTTTCCTCCTGCAATTCCTACATATAACATTTTAAATACCCTAAAGTTTGAAAAAGAAAATCTGCCGTACATTTTAATCACACGTGACAATACTGCAGTTGAAAAACCTACTATTGAGCGTTAGTAGGTATTAATGAAATAGTTACACCTTTAATAGATTAAATATTCTTAAACCGCCTTGAAAATGACATTCCAGAATAACTAACGGAGTTGTGAAAATGCTTTAATTTAAGGGTGGTAAAACGTTCACAACTAGAACGTTTACGCATAATGAATTTATGCTACCACAAAATTACATGAAGGTAATAAACCCACTTCTAACATAAACCCTTAGATAATCCTGGATTTATCTATTTGAACTTAATTCCTGATTATTCGTACTGCAATGCATACATTTCTTCTTTGTAGTAAAACATTTTAAATACTTTTAATATTATTGCTTTAAAGATTTTCACTTGAATGATATACCTTTATAAGAAATTCCATATCCTTTTGCTACATGTGAAATCACGCGTACGTCTTCTGTTTGGCAATTTAAGATTTTCCTGGAAATAAAATGTAATTATAGCTTTCTAGAAAAGAAAGCGTCAAATATCAGTAAAAATCTGTTTTACGTTGCGTGGACATCAAATGAAACTTGGACACCTACATATTTTTATCAGCGCAGACAGATGTTCGGTACAGTTAACTGTAACAAAATAATAGTTAATGTAATACCTGTCATTTATTAATTGCTCCCAGCGTTCGGAAGAAATTTCTTTTCCTTTTAATCACACATCTTCTTTATTTACATTGTAATTGCTTATTGTTTATGCTATTGATTTAACATGAATCCGCGATTAAAGACAACTAATCCGTGCCGACTGGGTGACGTAACGTCAGCGGTCTTCGAATGACCAGTTTACGAGTTTGGAACATAACGTTTATATTCAATAGATTGACTGTAGTGTAATTGGGCATCGAGATAAATTAACGCTATGATGACTTAGTAACAAAAGAATAAATTAGTCGGATATAAACAACACAAGAGCTAATAAAGTTAGAGTTTGAACATGTCTATTTACCTATTCGAAAAATTAAAATAAACCCAATAAGCTCAAACAGCCAAACAGTCAGGGACTGTTTCCAAGGAAATAAAGTGCACTCCCTCAGTCGAGAAAGACGACACCAGCCTTGAGGATTTCAAAAAGCATCTAATTAATTACATAATTAAAGGTAAACTGTTACTAGACTATAATACAGCTACCTTTCCGTCGAACATGAAACAAATTAAAATAAAACATTTTCAACTAAAGCAGATTTATACACAACGTACTAATTTCAATACAAATGATAAAAATATAAGATAGTATAATAAATAGGATTACGCACTTCTCACCTTGTACACTTAAATATACATGCCTAACCGCTATTCAAGCTTAAGAGCGACATATTGTTTTGAACTTCTATACTTCATTTACAATGGATAAACGTCCCTGGTTTAGGATATCTAACAATCTTCCTTGGTCTCGGATCGACCTGGTTACAAGGAGGCGGTCAAGTCGAAACAGGCAGGCCCTGTTGCTGACGACTTGCAAGGAATGAATGGCGAGTGGGTACGTGGAATGTTAGAGGTATGTACGGTAAAGAATTTGAAATTGCGAATGTAATGTACAAAAGGTAGCTAATATTATGTGTAAATCGGAGCCAAAGCGCAAAAAAAGGGTGCTGTGGAAATGGAGGATGGCAGTCTAGCACTATGGTCACGGATTGAGACTGAAATGCATGCGCAAAAGAGTTGGGGTGATAGTAAATGAAAAAGCGAAAAGATGTGTTAAACAGCACGAATTGGTAACTCCCGGGTAATGTGGGTTAGAGTGAAAGTGGAGTTTCGAAGAATTTTTCTTATTGCATGCTATGCATTCATGTATCTTATGTTTTACGGATGTAAACGCATCTCTAATCAACAAACCTTGATATTCTGTCAGTGCCATGCTGTAAAATATTCAGTTAACGTCGTACTTCAAACCCAACTTAGCGTTACACAGTGAGCCATTATCGCCCAAGATTGAACCGAATATGATGGTGACTTAATGTCGCGGTAAACAGAGGACGAGCATGTGGTGCCGTTGACAAATTGCTACTATCTACATAAATGGGAATTTTTATGAATGGATTAAATATCACTTTCAATGTCAAACTGCTAGAGGCTGGTGGTAGCTGTCGCCTGCCACGCGGTTGGTGCAGGTTCAAATCGGCCCATGCAACTTTTTTTTAATTTACAGTAGTTTTGTTTATCTAATCAATTCTGTTAAAATTTTGAGAAGTTACTAAAATTATTATTAGGTTATGAGCTATAATGACGTCACACATCGGCACCACGTCCTCTGTTCCTCTGCTTACCTTCCTGGAATCTTTTATATATCTCAGACATGATCACATTATTTTCCAACTAATTTTGTGCTTAACTTTTTTTGCTGAAATCATTATTTGTATGCACCTATTATCGATCAATTTCAAACCAAACATATCTTTGTTCTTGGAAAAATGAGTTTCAAGTTGCGCTGTTTTCTAATACAAAATTATACGGAATTTGAAATTTATCTAAAGTGTTTTATTGTTACCTACAACAACCAGAAATCGCCAGTAATGTACAATTCTGCGTAGTGAAACGTTGTTAAAGATCTGTACATATTTATAGTTTTCGTTGTATAATAAACGTTTTATTCTAATTTTACGTCGACACTTTTGTGTTTCCTCATAATTTAGGTAGCATTTGATACTAGGCACAGCACATTTTAACGTATATTTTGTGAATAATGTACTTAATTTGCTAAAGTAAAATATAACCACCAAATGAGTCATTATACACAGGTTGATTATTTTTAATTAACGCTTCGTTACAAAGCCAGCATATTGGACTTTTCGTAACGAACTTTGTATACAGCTAGCAAAGTGTATATAACTCTTACGTTGTAATCTAGTTACTCTACGTATATCAATGTACGGTACAAGGTAAATACACATAAGAACGGTAATTATAAAATTTAATACAATATCAAATAATACATTGTAGTCAGCGGATCGAGAAAATTTTATTATTGTAGAAAAACAGAAAATCGAATTTTACGCAAAGAAAAGATAAGTAATGAGTTTTAATATCTTGCCAATAGGCTTTAATTTGACAATGTTTTTCAGGATGTTTTATTCTATGTAACTGAGATTTGTATCTCATTAAGGGTTGAAAAGGAAAAAACACATGTTGGGTGTTTTTGTGTGACACAAAACTGGAAAACGACCATAAAAATCAGTTAGAGTTTTAACAATTTGGTAAAACAGCCGATTAGTAATTAATTATATTGGAACATACCTAAATCAACAGACGCTTTGTTCTTTATAATCATTTGTAATGTGTGTGTGTGTGTGTGTGTGTGTGTGTGTGTGTGTGTGTGTGTGTGTGTGTGTGTGTGTGTGTGTGTGTGTGTGTGTGTGTGTTTTTGTGTGTGTGTGTGTGTGTGTGTGTGTGTGTGTGTGTTGTTTTTGTTGTTGTTGTTTTTTTTTTTTTTTTTTTTTTTTTTTTTTTTTTTTTTTTTTTTTTTTTTTTTTTTTTTTTTTTTTTTTTTTTTTTTTTTTTTTTTTTTTTTTTTTTTTTTTTTTTTTTTTTTTTTTTATTTTTTTTTTTTTTTTTTTTTTTTTTTTTTTTTTTTTTTTTTTTTTGGTTTGTTGTTGTTTTTGGTTGGTTTTGGGTTGGGTTTGGGTTTTTTTGGTTTTTGTTGTGTTTTGGGTTTTTTTTTTTTTTTTGGGTGTTGGTGGTTGTTTTTTTTTGTTTGGTTGTTTTGGTTTGGTTTGTTTTTTTTGTGGTTTGGTTTTTGGTTTGGGTTGGTTTTGGGTTGTTGTGGTTTTTGTGTGGTGGTGTGGGGGTGTGTGGGTTTGGGGTTTTTTGTTGTTTTTTTTTTTTTTTTTTTGTTTGTTTTTTTGGTGGTTTGGGTTTGTTTGGTGTGTTTTTTTGGGTGGTTTTTTGTGGTTTTGGGGGGGTGTGTTTTTTGGGTTTGGGTGGGTTTGGGTTTGTGTTTTTTTTGGTTTTTTTTTTTTTTGGGTTGGTTTGGTTTTTGGTTTTGTTTTTTTTTTGTTTTTGGGTGTTTTTGTGGTTTTTTTTTTTGGTTGGGTTTTTGTGGGTGTTTGGGTTGTTGGGTTTGGGTGTTTTGGTTTGGGGTTTTTTGGTTTTTTTGTTGTTTTTGGGTTGTTTTTGGTTGTTTTTTGTGTTTTTTTTTTTTTTTTTTTTTTGGTTTTTTTTTGTTTGGTGGGGTTTTTTTGGGGTGGTTGTTCTTGGTGTTCGTTTGTTCGTTGTTCGTGGGGTTTCTTGTCTTTGTGTTTTTGCCGTTTGGGGCTGTTTTTGGGGGTTTGGTTGGTTTCGTTTCTTGCTTTTGGGTTTGTCTTGTGGTGTGGGTTTTGGGTTGGTTTTTCGGGTTTTCGGGTCGTTGTGGTGTTTGTTTGGTGGGGGGCCCCCCAAAATTTTTTAAATAATAAATTTTTTTATTAATTAAAAATTATATTATTAATTTTATAAAATATTTAATAATATAATAATATTTTAAATTTAATTTAAAAAAATTATAAAAATATTTAATAATAAATATATATAAATATAATTTATAAAATTATATTAAATTATTATAAATTTAATTAATATTTAAATTATATTATTTTAAAAAAAATTAATTTTTAAATTAATATTATTAATTATATTTTTTTAATTTTTAAATATTTTGTTATTTTAATTTATATTTATTTTTTATATTATTTTTATTATATGTATTTATTTTATTTTATATGTTTATATGTTTGTTATTTATATATTTGTTTGTATTTGTGTGATGTTATGTGATGTGTGTGTATGTTTGTTGCATGTTGTATTGTTACATGTTATTATGTGTTGTATGTGTCGTAGTCATGTATGTGTGTAATGTGTATGTGTGTATGTAGCATGTGTGTTTGATGTAGTTGATGTTAATGTGTAGTTGTGTTGTGTGTTGTTGTTGTGTTGTGTGTGTGTTGTGTGTTGTTGTGTGTGTGTGTGTTGTTATGTGTTGTGTTGTGTGTTGTTTGTGTGTGGTTGTGTGTGTGTGTGTGTTGTTGTTGTGTGTGTTGTGTGTGTGTGTGTATTATGTGTGTTGTGTATGCTGTGCGTGTTGTTGCTGTGTGCGTGTGTGCTGTCGTTGTGGTGTGTGCTGTGTGCTGTTGTGTGTGCGTGTTGTGTCGTTGTTGCTGTGGTGTCGTATGTACATGTGTGCTGTTGTGTGTGTTGTGTGTGTCGTTGTGTTGTGCTGTGTCTGTTGCTGTTGCTGTGTGCTGTGTCTGTGTGCTGTGTGGTTGTCGTTGTGTTGTGTTGTGTGCGTTGTGCGTTGTGCGTGTTGTGCTGTGTTGTTTGTGCGTGTGTCGTTGTGTGTGTGTCGTGTGTGCGTTGTGTGCGTTGCGTTGTGTGTCGTTGTGTGTGTGTGCGTATGTGCGTTGTGTTGTGTTGTCGTGTGTGTCGTTGCTGTGTCTGTTGCGTTGTGTGTGTCGTGTGTGCGTGTTGGTGTGTGTGTGTTGGTGTTGTACGTTGTCGTTGTGTTGCATGTCGTGTGTGCTGTGTCGTTGGCTGTGTCGTTGTGCGTTGTGCTGTGCTGTGATGTGCGTGTGTGCTGTGTTGCTGTGTCTGTGCGTGTGTGCTGTGTGCGTGTGTGCGTTGTGCGTGTGCGTGTGTGGCGTGTGTGCGTGTGTGCGTGTGTGCGTGTGTGCGTGTGTGCGTGTGCGTGTGGTGTGCGGTGTGCGTGTGTGCGGTGTGCGGTGTGCAGTGTGCGGTGTGCGTGTGCGGTGTGCGTGGTGTGCGTGTGCGGTGTGTGCGGTGTGCGGTGTGCGTGTGCGGTGCTGTGCGGTGTGCGGTGTGCGGTGTGCGTGTGCTGGTGTGCGGTGTGCGTGTGGCGTGTGCGTGGTGTGCGTGTGCGTGTGCGTGGTGTGCGTGTGTGCGTGGTGTGCGTGTGCGTGTGTGGCGTGCGTGTGCGGTGTGCGCGTGGCGTGTCGTGCGTGTGCGGTGTGCGTGTGCGTGGCGTGTGCGTGTGCGGTGCTGCGTGTGCGTGCGTGTGCGTGTGCGTGTGCGTGGCGTGTGCGTGTGCGGTGCGTGTGCGCGTGGTGTGCGTGTGCGTTGCGTGTGCGTGCGTGTGCGTGTGCGTGTGCGTGCGTGCGTGGCTGTGCGTGTGCGGTGCGCGTGCGGTGCGTGCGTGGTGTGCGTGTGCGTGGCGTGTGCGTGTTGTGCGTGTGCGTGTGCGTGTGTGTCGTGTGCGTGTGCGGCGTGTGCGTGCGTTGCGTGTCGCGTGTGCGTGCGTGTGCGTGGCGTGTGCGTGCGGTCGTGCGCGCTGTGCGTGCGTTGCGTGGCGTGTGCGGTGGTGCGGGCGTGGGTGCGGGGTGTCCGTGTGCGTGTCGCGTGCGTGGCGTGCTCGCGTGCGTCGCGCGTGCGCTGCGTGCGTGCGCGGTGCGTGCGCGTGCGTGCGCGTGTGGCGTGTTGCGTGCGTGGTGCGTCGGTGCGTGCGTGTGCGTGCGTGTGCGGCGTTTGCGTCGTGCGTGTGGTGCGCGTGGCGTGCGTTGCGTGCGGTGCGTGCGTGCGTCGTGCGTGCGTGCGCGTCGTTGCGTGCGGCTGCGCGTGCGGCGCGTGCTGCGCGTGCGTGCGCGTGCGTGCTGGCGTGGCGTGCGTGGCGTGCGTGCGTGGTGCGTGCGTTGGTGCGTGCGTGCGTGGCGTGCGTGTGCGTGCTGGTGCGTGCGTGTGCGTCGTGTGCGTGCGTGTCGTCGTGTGCGTGCGTGTGCGTGTGCGTTGCTGCGGTCGTGGCGTGGTGCGCGTTGCGTGCGTGCGTGCGCGTGTTGCGGTGCGTGTTGCGTGTGTCGTGTGTGCGTGTTGCGTGTGTGCGTGTGTGCGTGTGTCGTGTGTCGTGTGTGCTGTGTGGTGTGTGCGTGTGTGCGTGTTGCGTGTGTGGTGTGTCGTGTGTGCGTGTGTCGTGTAGTTGCATGTGTGTTATGTTGTGTATCTACTTGACATGTGCCATTACATAGTCGTCATGCACTATACAGTTGTGTACAAAACCCACACATCTCAGAACGTATCATCAGCACATGTGTGTAAATAACAACTATTTTGTACGTATTATGTATGCTTTGTATTAGTACATGTGCACAAATTATATCTGCTAATTATGCGACAAACTATAAATGCGAACTCATGACTTATGCATGGCATTGTGCTAGTGTGTATCGCAGATCATGAGTACTGTTGTAACATGCTACAAACGTGTATCGTGTTAAGTATTTAATGTCGTGTATATCTGTGTAATTTATAGAGTGTTTTTTTTTTTTTTTTTTTTTTTTTTTTTTTTTTTTTTTTTTTTTTTTTTTTTTTTTTTTATGTAATAGTAATTTAATATTACAATTTCAATAAAATATTTATTATAATTAAAATACGGTATATTAACTAATTTTTATATTTTGCTTGTAAATTTTATTTTATAATATTTTTTTTTTTTTTTAAATGTTTTATAACAATTTATTGCCGGCACACTTTACATAATACTAACATGGCTTAAAATTAATAATTGAATTTAATGATTATATATATGTTGATAGGAATATTATTATTATTAAATTACTTAATTATTTATTTTATTATTATTTATTAATTATTGTATTTTTATATGATATTTTGGATGCGGAGAATTTTTATACGTTAAAGTATTAGTATTGCGTATATTGGATGAAGTTTTAGACGTATTAATTCCGATTTTCCCAATTATGATGCCGTTACAGAATATAAAATTAACCATTGATCAATTTCTAAAATTTATTATGAAACAAATTGATAATTAATAGAAAATATAAAAATAATTTAAATTAAAAATGAAATAATTAATAAATTATAATTGAAAATACTAAAATATAAAATATGACCCATGTAAGTTTAAAAAAAAAAATTTATAATATGTTAAACTACAAAAATTTTATGAAAAAATACCAAAATAATGAAAAAATAATTAATTTAAATGGATTATAATATGTTGATAGTATTATATTATTATTATTGTTATATTTATTTTATTATTAATATTATTAAATTTATTTTAAAAAAAAAAAAAAAAAAAAAAAAAAAAAAAAAAAAAAAAAAAAAAAAAAAAAAAAAAAAAAAAAAAAAAAAAAAAAAAAAAAAAAAAAAAAAAAAAAAAAAAAAAAAAAAAAAAAAAAAGGGGGGGGGGGGGGGGGGGGGGGGGGGGGGGGGGGGGGGGGGGGGGCAAAGGTTTTCAAAAAAACCCCCTTTTTTTTTTCCTTTTATTTTTTTTTTTTTATGTTTTTGTAATTTAAATTTAAAATTTTGTATTTTGGTAAAAATTTGCAAATTTGTGGGTTTGGGCCGTGTGTGTTGTATTTGGTTGTAAACGTTTTGGGTTTTGGGGGATGGTTGGTTTGTTTTTTTAAAAGTTTGGTTTTTTATTTTTAAATTTTTTGGGGGGTTTTGGGGCCCTTTTTTTTCCCCCCTTCCTGTCTGTTTTGTCGTCCGGTGGCCCGTCCTGCCCCCTCCTCCTCGGCTTCGGGGGCGTTTTCTTGGTTTGGTTTAATTGTTGGTAGTGGTATTTTATTATCATTTATTATTATTTATTATTTTTTATTTTGTTTTTCTTATCTATCGTTTTTGCGTGGGGGAAATGTTTCATGTTAAAGTATTTAGTTTGGTATATTGGATGATTTTGCGTATCTGACTTCGTTTCTACATCATGCATGCCCCGTAACATCTTTAAACTACCCCTATGCCCTAACCTATCCAAACTTCTATGCGTCAGGAATTGACTTGCGATACGTGACATGCATTGCGATGTACGTTGGTGCGTATGCGTGGTTGTGTTGTGGTATGCATGCATACGTGTGTTGCGTATCTACACACAAGCATAGCGCGTGCGTGTGCGTACGTGGGCGTGCGTGCTGCGTGCCCGGGTGTGTGACTGTGTGAGTGCCTGCTGCTGCTGCTGTGCGTGCCTGTGCGTGCCACGTGCGTATCGTGCATGGTATTGCTGATCGTGGTCGTGGTTTTTTTTTTTTTTTATTTTAAAATTAAATTATTTTATTTTTTTACTATCGATATTTTTCAATAAAATTGTTTTGCGTTAAATGAAAAATTTTAATTGGTAATTTAAATTCATTTTAAATTTTTTAAAAATAAAATTTAAAAAAAAAACAAACCTAATTTTACAAACCAAAAAAAAAAAAAAGAAAAAAAAAAAAAACCGAAAACAAAATCAACAAAAAAAACCATCCACAACAAAAAAAAAACCCCCCAACACCAAAAAATCAACCCAAAAAATCAAATTTTTATTTTTTAAATTGTTTAATGTTATAAACTGTTAAATTTTTTAAATTTCTTTTTTTTGTTTCGTTCTTGTGTTTGGGTTTCTTCGGGGGTGGGTTTAATTTTTTTTCCTGGGTGGGGGGTCGGTCCCGTTGGTGTGGTTGGTGTTTTTTTGGGTGGCGTTCTGGGTTTTCTGTCTGGGTTTCTTGGTGGCGTGTCCTTTTTCTTGGCTTTTTCGGTCTTGCTTGGTTGGCTTGGTGTTTTGGGTTTCGTGTGGTGTTGGCGTTGGGTTGGCTCGTTGGCTTGCCCGGTCTTGCTTTTGGGGGTTGGGTTTTGGGGTTGGTTGGGTCGTTTTTTCCCTCTTGCGGGCGTTTGGGTGGTTGGGGGGGGTTGGCGTTGGTTCTTTTGCTGGCGGTAAAAAAATAATAAAATAAAAAAAATTTTAAAAAAAAAAATTTTAAATTTTTTTAAAATTTTTTAAAAAATTTCAAAACGCCGCCCCCCGGGGGGGGGCCCGTTGCCCCAAAAATTTGTTCCCCCTCTGGGGTTTTTGTTCGTTTGTGGTTGTGTGCTGTGCGTTCGTGGTTGTTGTGTATACGTGTGTGTGTGCGTGTGCGGTGTGCGTGTGCGTGTGCGTGTGGTGTGGTGGTTTGCGTGTGCGTGTGTGTGTGCGTGTGCGTGTGCGTGTGCGTGTGCGTGTGCGTGTGCGTGCGTTGCGTGTGCGTGTGCGTGTGCGTGTGCGTGTGCGTGTGCGTGGCGTGTGCGTGGGTGCGTGGCGTGGCGTGGCGTGGCGTGGGTGCGTGTGCGTGTTGCGTGTGCGTGTGCGTGTGCGTGTGCGTGTATGCGTGTGCGTGTGCTGTGCGTGTGCGTGTGCGTGTGCGTTGCGTTGCGTGTGCGTGTGCGTTGCGTGTGCGTTGCGTGTGCGTTGCGTGTGCGTGTGCGTGGTTGCGTGTGCGTGCGTTGTGCGTGTGCGTTCGTTGCGTTGTTGCGTTGCGTGTCGTGTGCGTGTGCGTGTGTGTTGCATGTGGCGTGTGCGTTGCGTGTGCGTGTGCGTTGTCGTTGCGTGTGCTGTCGTTGCGTTGCGTGGTGCGTTGTGCGTGTGCGTTGCGTGTGCGTGTCGTTGCGTTGCTGTGCGTTGCGTGTGGTTGTGTGCTGTGCGTGGCTTGCGTGCGTTGCGTTGCGTGGCGTGTCGTGCGTTGCTGTGCGTGTGCGTGTGTGTGTGTGTGTGTGTGTGTGTGTGTGTGTGTGTGTGTGTGTGCGTGCGTGCGTGCGTGCGTGCGCGCGTGCGTGCGTGCGTGCGTGCGTGCGTGCGTGCGTGCGTGCGTGCGTGCGTGCGTGCGTTGCGTGCGTGCGTGCGTGCGTGCGTGCGTGCGTGCGTGCGTGCGTGCGTGCGTGCGTGCGTGCGTGCGTGCGTGCGTGCGTGCGTGCGTGCGTGCGTGCGTGCGTGGCGTGCGTGCGTCGTGCGTGCGTGCGTGCGTGCGTGCGTGCGTGCGTGCGTGCGTGCGTGCGTGCGTGCGTGCGTGCGTGCGTGCGTGCGTGCGTGCGTGCGTGCGTGCGTGCGTGCGTGCGTGCGTGCGTGCGTGCGTGCGTGCGTGCGTGCGCGTGCGTGCGTGCGTGCGTGCGTGCGTGCGTGCGTGCGTGCGTGCGTGCGGCGTGCGCGTGCGCGTGGCGTGCGCGTGCGCGTGCGCTGCGTGCGCGTTGCGCGTGGCGTGCGCGTGGCGTGCGCGTGCGTGTTCGCGTGCGCGTGCGCGTGCGCGTGCGCGTGCGCGTGCGCGTGCGCGTGCGCGTGCGCGTGCGCGTGCGGTCGCGTGCGCGTGCGCGTGCGGTGCGCGTGCGCGTGTGCGCGTGCGCGATGCGCGTGCGCGTGCGCGTGGGTGGTTGTGTGTGTGTGTGTGTGTGTGTGTGTGTGTGTGTGTGTGTGTGTGTGTGTATAATGATTAATTTTATAAGAAAAAGTGTAGTTCTATTTTGTAATCAAAATTTAATTTTACATAACTTTTCTTTATAAAGTTTTTAGTATAACGCAAGGTAAATTGATTAAATATGAATGAAAATGTTTATATCTTATAAAAGCGGTCGGATTTGG
This sequence comes from Vesta saturnalis, assembly GCA_036346205.1. Taxonomy (NCBI): domain Eukaryota; kingdom Metazoa; phylum Arthropoda; class Insecta; order Coleoptera; family Lampyridae; genus Vesta; species Vesta saturnalis. The sequence continues at coordinate 19,608 of JARFJB010000260.1, read as the reverse complement.
AATTTTTTTAACATGTATGTAATATCTATCTGACGTGAAGTTTTAGACGTGTTTCTGGCAGACTATTTTTTGTTTTTACAAATGTTGCCTGTTTTCGTTATGAACGTATAAAAAAGAGGTTGCATCGTTGCCCTAAAAAATTATAATCCAATTTGTTTGATCTTTAATTTTTTAAGTTAGTGTCAGGCATGAAGTTTTAAACGTCTGTTTGATATAGATTATTGTTTCTGTTTTTACAATGTTGCATATTTTAGTAATTAACTTATTATAAAGAGGATGCATGATTATCCTAAAATAATAATAAAATTATTTCATTTTTTAATTTCCATTTTGTAGGTCGGAGGTCGTTCCACAGATATTTTTGTGTTGGATTTAAAGTGTTTTCACTAAATTAAAGTGGTCGTATAGACAAAGGATCAATATATAATCACATCGTTCTGGCTTTAAACAGCGAAGTTGGCGTGTAAACAACATATCTTTTAAATAATCATCACCGTCTTAAATTTAAACCGCATACATTAGCCCGCTATGTGTTGGTAATTAAGTGATTAATTAAAGGATTATATTCAAGTGTAAGTAGATATTTGAACGTAGATTAAAGCTCTCAGTAAGCAATGCCACAAGCTGGTGTACCTATTGAAAATCGGTCATTGCCTTGCAAGAATTTACGATTATATAAGAAAGGGTAGTAATGCGGTCGTAATTTAATTACCAATACTCCATCTCGCAAGCACGCTTTTTAAGTTGACATCTGTTAAAAAAACACGGCGTCAGACAGTATAGTATTTTCCGCTCATTGATTGATTGTTTGCTAACGTTTTCTCCCGTGTAAATAGCTTTAATAGGTGGACAAACGTGGCATAACAAACCTCAACAATTGTTGTTATTAACGATAGCGGGGTTTATAGAAACGTGTCTAGATGTCGTTTCAAATGCAGAGAAATCTATAAATAAATGTGTAAACCTCAGCTTAATTGTTGTTATTAACGATAGCGGGGTTTATAGAAACGTGTCTAGATGTCGTTTCAAATGCAGAGAAATCTATAAATAAATGTGTAAGCTGAGAAATTGTAGTTTCTAGCGCAATCACTCAAACTTCTCTATCATCGCTTGAATTTTAAAGTGTACTTGATTCGCCCGCTTTTTTTGAATTGTGTGCCTACGAACTGATTTCCTTAATTTATTGTAATTTTACGAATACATTTTAGGAAGTGGTACAATTGTGTACATGTAAATTGTTGGGTATTTTTTGTCATTACCTATGTGCATTGCAGTTATCTTACCGCTACGGTTGTGTTTGTTTTATTTTGTGCCTACCTTAATCTGCATTACTATTTTCTTTTACTATACTATCAACTCAACTGCCGGCCACATGTTTGGTGTCACACTTTTAATTATGATCAATTTGTGATACAATTGTGGGTGTCATTTCACTGTTTGTTTCTTTATTGTCTTTATATGTAACTAAGCTGCTTTTCCTTTTCTGTTACGTAATTTTATAACTGTGTACGCACTTTAACCTGATTGAATGGTATCTGATCATTGGGTATCCGCGCACTTGCGTACAGAGCATTTGCGTACATGACAAATTTAGAGGCACTTGCGTCCAAGAGGAAATGAGGTTCCCAGGTAGAAAAACAGTCATTAAACGAAGGCATTTGCGTACAATCTATAATACATTTAAAATGCCAGTAATGAATATAATCCTATTAGCCTAAATCTACTGGGCCATTTCTTAAATTTTTCTTAACGACGTCTAAATGACATCTTAACGATAACGTCGATAGCAATAAGAAAGTAAGACCATCAATTGCTAATTCAAATGATTTCGTAGGGAACTTTGCATAAATTATCTAAAATAGTTTGGTATCTATACTTTCTATAATTAGGGATTATTCATTAACACTGGTAATTACTTTAATTCAGTCTTGTGATTGGTCCATGTCTAATATCTAATGGTTATATTTAATTGGCAATAACAAACAACCCTCATTTCTCGACTAGTTCGATAGAAAACGTGCTATTTTAATATTAACGAGTAATATGTCTAAACTGGAGATTATAGAAACAACGAAAACCTTCTGCAATTCTAGATGGGTATCAGTATGAAAACACCGAACAAATAAAGAAGATGTCGTGAGTTGGCTGTGTGTCAAAGAAAACCGAAAATGTCGCGGTACAATGAAAACTTGCGGAAATGAAGTTTTATCTGTTTCTGAGCACATCTGTCTACCAAATGTAGCAGCAACAAAAGTAAAAAGCATTTTGTTTCTGTCAAGAAACGCATGCGAAAGAGGAAGAATCAACTTCAAAAATTTATAATGAAGAAATTGGACCATTATTTAATCGTGGTTACGAATTTGTAACTGAAATGCCCACACTGTATTCAGTAAGATCAAGTTTGAATCGCATTAGACGACAAGTGCAAGGGAACACCGTTGAGTCTGTTAGTGCTAAAGAAATAAATCTTTCAAAAGAAATTTTGCAGTTAAATGACGGACGGGTTTTTACTGTTCGACAACGAAGAAGAAGAAGACAGTTTTTGTGTTTTCAAGCTCCACTGGCAAAGAAGCTTTAGCAGCTTCCTCCGACTTTTATAGATGGGACATTTAAAGTTGCAGCAAACAATTTAAACAGATATACACAATTCATGCTAACATTGGTAGTACAACGGAAGAAACTAATATAATTCCAGTCATTTATGCTTTGCTGAATAACAAAACTTGTCGGACATATGAAAGTTCTTCAATATTCTAAGGAATATTGCAAAATGGAATCAGAAACGGTATCCATGGATTTTGAACACGCTGCCATTGCTGCTGTTAAAAATGTGTTTCCATCGGTTTCAATCAATGGTTGTAACTTCCACTTTAATCAGTGCCTTTCGGAAAATACAGAATTGGGATTAGCAACTGAATATAAAGAAAATGAAGAAATCATGTTAAGGCTACGAATGTGTGCTGCTTTAGCTTATCTTCCAACCAAAAGCATAGAAGATGGTTGGCTAAGTATTCAGGAAGATACACCTGATCATCCAAAACTTGTACAATTTTATGATTACTTTGTAGAACAGTGGCTCGAAAATTCCCATATTACACTGAAAGATTGGAACTGTAACAATAAACGACACAGAACGAATAATGCTGTGGAAGGGTGGAATAATAAATTAAACACATCAATAAAAAAGAATACGTCTACAATCAAAGAGCTGATCAAAAAATTAAAAGAAGATGCAGAGTTCGCAGAAGTTCTTTTCAAACGGAAGGAATTAAATCTCGATGGTGAAAGAAGAAAAAAGAAGTATGTACAGTTAGATGCAAGGATTAAAGACCCTTCTTATTTTGAAAATACTAAAGATGTAAAAATGTTTAAAATAATTGCCTTTATTGCCAAGTTTGAATAAAATAATATATCAAAGAAAAAACAAAAAAATATATAAAAACATAAAAAACCAAAAAAAAAATAAAAGCAAAAAAACCAAAAAAAAACAATTTTTAAACACGCCAATATATAAAGTTACGTTCTTAGTATCTATAGATATTGTATCAAAGAAAATAATTTTATAGGTTGCCAGTCCTAAGCCTGGATAAAGTGTGAAGGGAAGTTTATTCTCACGATTTATTTATTTTTTTTCTGATAATAATTTACTGGTTATTCATATTGCAATTGAGCATAACTGAACATTGTACGCAAATACCTTCGTTTAATAAGGGTTTTTACCTGGGAATCTCGTCTTTATTCGTGTAGCAAGTGTCTCTAAATTTGTCATCTACGCAAATGCACTGTACGCAACTGCCGCATATTCGATTATTGAACCCTTTCTTTTGTTGTTCTTTGAGTTATTAATTACTTGTAAAATTGCTTACTGATTAATAAACAGGGTTTGCTTGTTGGTTATTTTCCAGCTTGCAAATTAACAAGTTGAAGCATCATTCCGCAAAGCTCATTCATTCTAATTTGAGTAATTTTATTGTTGACCTGTCCCCTATAACGCAACACTTAACACCATCCATTCCTATCTCTTTAAATTAACACAACGTGGTTTGGGTAATGGTAGAGTTATTATCATTAAAGTCACGATACATCAATTTTTTAATTTGTATCATTGCGAATAAGTTCAACAATGCGCTCTTTAAGACATTGCAAATTACATGAAGGTTTGAATTGAATCGATTTCAACTCAATGATAGCTTAGTTGCTAGAGCCCTTGTCCAGCGACCAAAGCTAGTAGCTTCGAAACTTGTATTTATTAATTCCACCAATGCAACATCTGTTACCTATTTACAAATAAAATTTCATAAAATATTGGAGCAGTCTCAGTCTGTCAGCAAAGTGCTGATGTACACAAAGTAAATGCGTTATGCAATTTTTAAATTATCTAGCTTCCCTGAAACTCATTCTTGGTTCTATTTAGATTTTTTAACTTTATTTTACAAAAATGTAATTCGTAACTCGTGGGCTGTCATTTTCTTGTGCCACCGTATCATTTATCATTTCTTTCAATTCAACTGCCCTGAAATTTCCTCCTTCAGATGCATGGTGCACCTAAAAGAATACGTAATTAGAAAATCTTGAACCAAATGCATTTTACTTGCGTTTAAAAGTCATAAATGACTTTTGTCAATCCCATCATAGCTTGAATTAAAATATAGGAAATGAATTACTTCACTTCGATTTTGGTAAATTTGAATCATGATTTAGCCTTTAATACTGACTTCAAAAAATACATAATCTTAGTTTTAACTAATAATATTAACATATCTTTATTTCCATAACTTCCATAGATTACTACAATATTTATAATATCTAACGATATTACGAAATGAGCCGGATTAATAAATAAATACGGAAAAAGTGAGACTTCGTCAACTATGGGGTTGTATCGATTTTGAAATCTAACCAGTTTAGGTTAATAATAAATACGGAAGATTATATCTTTTCTGTAACATTAATCAATCAGCGTTGCTTATTCTCAAAATTTGAACCAATCCAACTTATTTCATGAAAACACGGCTTGTTTACCTTAACGACGGCATATTCGATTTGGTGTTTTCAATTTCGTATTTTCATTGCTCCTTTTAATGAAATATATCAAACTAAATGTGAGATGTCAGTCATGACAGTAAATAAACACGTAACTAAGGTAATTTATAATAATTGTACAGGTTATAATTACAATAAATAAGTCAGTTTCTAAGACTAGATTTTATTGTTTATTAGTAGAAAGAAATGATATAATCTGATCGAATACCACTGATTTTCTCAGTATAGTCAAATATTTTCTTTCTTTTCGAACAAAATTAGTATTGCTTTAAGGAAACAGCGTTTTCCTAGGATGTTTAAACAACACTAATTTTGTTCTCAATCAGAGTATTTTTGAATATAACAACGAAGTCTTGTGATATTACAGGCAATAAACTACAGTTGTCATAAAATAAAGCAGGATGATTATTAAGTGGCTATACGTGTATTTACAGTAGCGATAAGTCTTTGGAACCTGAGAGAACTTGAGATTCACACAAAAACAGAGTAAATGAAGACACAGCGCGCGCAACGTACTGATTGCCATGCAACACTACAGAAGGTTATCATGCAAGGTGATGTATTAAGTGGCCATACGTGTATTTACTGTAACGATAAGTCTTTGGAACCTGAAGAACTTGAGATTCACACAAAAACAGGTAAATGAAGATGAACACACATACTGCGCGCCAGTACACACGCGATTACCAACGCACGCGCGACACACACAACCATCACACACACAACACCAGCACAGACTAAACACACACACACACACACACACACACACAACACACACACACACACACACACACACACACACACACACACACACTGCAGGTGATCTGTTTGAACTTGATTTTAAAGGTTTATGCAGAGTGACATACAGGACTGAGGCATTATATTAATTGTAAAGTAATTAAAATGTAAGTCTGTACGAAAAGTGATTTTTGATATTCAACCAACCCATATCCACTAGCTTATGCAAAATTCTAGATCGACCTGGAATGCCGTATATTAATCTCAAACATGGTTTTGAACTTTTTCGACCCTGTACATCAGCACATGAATAATGGGCACGTCAGAAGTTACATTGAAAAGGTATAGGTATATATATATATATATATATATGTATATATATATATATATATATTACATATTCACACAAAATTTTGCATGAACGTCAAATAGACCTTTATTAGGGTAAATACGCTTCAAGGACTGTAACAAGCTGCAACAGCATATTTTACCTGAGTCGAAAAATTAAGGTTGTCATCGAGAATAACACCAAAATTTCTGGCTTTGTCTAAAAAGGTGGACTCACCTCCTATATACAGTTGTAAGTTTTCTAGTTTATACGATTAACGTCAGATGCAAAGCATAGCTTTACGTTTTCGTAGTTTAAATGCAAAGAATGTCTTTGGAAACCTGAAAGATATGTTGCAAACCCTATTTAGAGAAAGAATCCCTTCAGTGACATCGTTAGGGTCAAAAGAAAGATACATTTGTGTATCCCGCATATGAATGTACTACATGAGGTGATATAACTTAATAGTATGTACAAAGTATGAACAGAAGAGGACCTAGTATGCGACCTTACGCCCAATGTTAAATTTAATACAATACCTAATTTTGAGTTCGATCACATAAATAATTACCAATCAGAGCTATTATTAATTCTCGTCCCACAGAATTTTGTTATATAAATGTGGTACAATGAATGCTCTAGAGTAATCGAGAAAAACCAATATCGTGCACAGATCGTCATTATAACTGTCATCAAATACATTTAAAAATTCTCAATTATGTTTTTAAAGCCTGACTGCGTATTAAATTACATTTAAAACAAAAATCATTTATTGTGTTGTAAAAAACGTGCTCAAGGTTTTTGATATGTAAACAAAATATGGTCTAAGTTCATTGAAGCTTTGAGGTGTTTTATTTTTATGGATACTACCGTGGTTCTTTCCAACAAAAACTATGTCTCTTCGCAAATTCACTTATGAGTGATGTAATATAATAAAACGCACAACGTTATCATTTCTAAATTTATTCCATCGGACCGTTGAGGAACTTTTAATATTAAATTACTGAACTCATCAACTCTCAAATACCCTTCATCTACATTCTATAAAAATTGTTAAAGCATTAACATTTTCAAACTATACTATGATGTCCAATTTTAGTATACCTACCCATAACCTAGATTCATTTGTTCCTGCTTCCGAAAGATACGTTTTTTTTTTAAAACGATTTACGTAAAATACGCATTGACGTGTATTCATAATCTTGCTGAATTTTTGCTTTTTATGTAGACTTATCTCTTTATTAAGTATCATTTTCCTTAACCAAGGGCGTAATACTTATCTGACCAATTTTTATTTATTCGTCAAAAACTGAGTTACGATTAAAATTCATGTTTTATTAATGTGCGTGATAGAAATAAATAAATAAAGGAATACAAAAATCCTGAAGCTAACCATCAATACTTCTAAAGTTTCTGGTATATGTACGTCGATATTTTATTTTTTAATTTAAAGAACAGTACATCAGTTCGTGGTCAATATACCCACTGATAGTGTGAATGGTATCCACTACAGAATCGTCTGTGGTAAATTATAACACGTTCAAATTAAAATAATCATATCAGTTGTTTAAATCCTCAATAAGTATTTAAATTAAAATTAAATAATCGGGTTTAACATGTGGAAATAAATCAAAGCAAAATAAATGGTCGCTGAATGGTAATAAATCAGATAAACTTTTTAAATTTCTAAAATTCATTAATGAAACATAATGAACGTTTGTTTATTGATAGTTACCTAAATTGATCATTTATAAAAGTATGTAAAAAATATGTACCTTTCATTATTATTGATATTATCATTCCCAAGTTTCACTCAAAGTTAATATGTCAAATCTTTGGTTATGATTTTATTCCTCGATGCTAGCAAATAAAACCTTCAATTAAGATGAGCAAATGAATATTTATGATGCATGTATTCAAGAATAAAAAAATGAATTTAAAAATGCTAATGGTAAAATATACAAATGTTAATTACTAGGTGAAAATAAATCAATAAAGTCCATGTATATAAGATTAAATTAAAATTATATAAGTTCTAGTGATAAAGTATACAACAAAAATTATTTAGACAGTGATTTCAAGAACGAAGTCACATGAACTGAAATTTATCCATAAGAAACAAACGTTAACTTTACTATTATAGTGATAATGGCTAGATATACAGTTGGCGCGAAGAGTTTGATTAATGGCACTTGGTTATACCGGAAGTAGACGTCAACTTTGTTATTTTAAATGGAACCTAATATTTTTATTTTATTTCGAAATCTACATGAAATTCTAGATAAAATTTGTACACAATGTCCTATACCAAAAATGAAGTATTTGAGATATTTCAATTTTTTTAAATTTTGAAAAATCCTAGTCCACATTGAATAACGATATCTCCATTAATAACGAAGCTAGTGAGGTGAATTGTAACCAATAAACAACAAGGCTTGCCGTTAACTCCATATATCTATCTCATTGATATTTCATACAGGGTGTTTTAAACTTAGCCGCCAACATGCAAATTTAAATCATTTATAAGTTGCTTACTTTAAATAGAACACCCTGTATTTATTACATTTTCCGCTGTATTTTTTAAGCCAATTCGTTTGGTATAAGTATTCCTATACCTAAATCCAACCACTTTTGAGATATTTCATTATCTTAGTTAAAACATAACAACATAATTATTTCAAAATTAGTAAAGGTAGCCATGATTTCCATTATTTACGGTGATGTTTTGTTTTGTATCAGCAAGATGGAGCACCTCCTCATAACTTTGGGCCTGTTGCTCAGCATTTTACGACATGTTTAATGATAGATGGATTGCCAATCAGGGTCCATTTTGTTGGCCAGCTCGCTCTCCTGATTTGGCTCCTCTAGATTTTGGTATTTGGGGTTACATTAAAAATGAGGTATTTTCCAAACCTGTTACGATAAAGGAAGATATGATGCAGAGAGTCTTACTTGCTTTTAATTCTCTAACACCCGACCATATTTCCAGAATTACAAGACATAACTTAATGAAAAGATTCATAAATGTTTAGAAGTAGATGGTGCTAATTTTGAACACTTATTATTATAAAACTTTATTTGTTTAATATTACATTTAGTTATTTTTGTTTTAAGTTATCTAATTAAATTAATACAAAATACCTAGTCAACGTTTTTAATGATATCCACAATTAATAATCCTTTCAGGTTATTGGTTACTTTTCAGAATTAATAACTTATGAAAAAATAACAAAATATCCCTTAAATAATGGAAAATCATGGCCTACCCTACTAATGTTGAAATAATTAAGTGTTGTTATGTTTTAACTAAGATAATGAAATATCTCAAAAGTGGTTGGATTTAGGTATAGGAATACTGATATCAAACGAAGTTTAAAACACCCTTATGAAATATCAATAAGATGGATATATGGAGTCAACGGGCAGCGCTTGTTGTTTATTGGTTACAATTTACGTCACTAGCGTTATTAATGGAGATATCGTTATTCAATGTGGACTAGGATTTTTCAAAATTTAAAAAAATCGAAATATCTCGAAAATACTTCATTTTGGTATAGGACTTACAAATTTTATCTAGAATTTCATGTAGAATTCAAAATAAAGTAAAAAATATTATGTTCCATTTAAAATAAAAGTTGACGTCTACTCCGGTATAACCGGAAGTGCCACATTCAGGACAATATTATATTTGAACTCAGCGTCATCCAAAACCTACAGCTTCGTTATTTCAATTTTTAACATAACTGTATCCGCCATTACTTTTAATCAAAACCCTTCGCGCCACACCCTGTAACTTTGAAAATTAATTATGCTCAGATTTCGTACAAAATTAAATTAAGTTATGCACAATTGAGTACTCTTCAAATAAAGAATTTAAGAATATAAATTAATTCAAAATCTAGTAGACTCAAATGTAAATTAAATTATTTCTTTAACCGCCTTTCTTTAAAACACCTGTTCTGGTAATAATTTGCTTGTATTTTATGTGCATTTTTTGAGTTTGATCTCTTCCAGTTGAACCCGATCTACGACAGTAAATATTTTATGATTTGATGGTTTATTACAAATTTACGCCCATGGTCCATTGTCCGTACATTAGACGCACCAAAAGTCGATTTAGCTTCATTATAAACAGTTAACCGGTCTTTTGATAAAGACTCTAATTAAGTATTTAGTATCTTTCGGGTTTTTGTGTGACCATATTAAACGACTGACATTGTAGGAAATAAACTTGATTGTAATCGGGCGATTTTTGGCTATCCTTATGACGATACCCACCGTTGAAACCGGTCAAAGTGGCTCGCATCGATTACACAGTTAGGAATATTTAGACTATACAAGACATTTAACGCTATGTCTTGAAGTTCCTCAGATAAATAATATTTACAGTACCAAGAGATAAATAAGGTAATCGTCCCTATTATTGGCCGTGTTCCAATTATCGTCATGGACACATAATTTTTGTTGAAATAGCTTTTGAAAAATTGATAATTTTGAAACAAATACTGAAATTATGGGCTTTATTTCCTTGATGTGGTTTAGTTCCCTTCCTTTGTTAATTGAATATAAAAACTTTTGCGCATCACATTCAACTGTGCGGCAGCGTATCTAAAACCTCCACATTTTATATTAAATGCATTTCATGCTTAAAACTGACTATTCAATAACTAATAAATGTTGAAGATTTTATTATTGCATATATAAATTAATGAACTTGCCGTGTTTAAAGATATAAATGGCATGTCGATAATGGAGACGTGAATTAATAATATTGTCCTAATATCACCATACCTGTCCATATTTGGGATATTGCATGCATATTGAAAATGAGTGAAAATGGTGTTAAATTATTATAAATAATCCCTGTGAAGGAACTATCAATTAGGAAAATATACCTACTAACAAGCATCCATTCATCGAGGTAGCACATTTGTTTATTAATTGCGTCCAACACGTCACTAAAGTATGACGATACTTGTAACTCTGACGATCGTAACTATGATGACAATAGTACAATGGATTTTACAGCGAAAATTATTGCGAAAAGGAAGACATTAAAATGATACTGAGAAGGCATCTCTGTTAGAAAATGCATTATGACTTACATGTCCCAAGGTCGACCCTAACCGACAAAATAAAAGGAAGTACCAATTGAACGAAAAATTGTCCATCTGTTCTTAGTCCAGAAGAAGAAAGTCATCTGGTGACTTGGATCCTATCTTAAGGAAAAGCTGGATTTCCTGTTAGTAAAATTCAGCTTACAGATACTGTCCAAATTTCTCAAAGAACTAAGACGGGAGAATCCGTTTAAACGCCGGGCGGCCAGAGCGGCATGAAGCATTTCTACGGTTCACCCAGAAATTACATCAAGAGTGTCTCAAAATTTAACGTCTCAACGGGCAATTGTAAGTGAGCAGAAAACTTGAAGGTGGTTCAAAGAAGGTAAAATTTTATAAAAGGACCAAACAAAAAGTTTTGCGGATCCACGCAGAATATTTAATTGCGACGGAACTGCAATCTTTTAAATCCGAAGACAGAAAAGGTATTGGTACAGAAAGGACAAAAAACTATTTACGATGTAATTAGTAATGACGAAAAGGTGTTTAACCATTTTAGTTGTTTGTAATTGCTGAATTACCGCCTCCCATGATTATGTACTGTTACAAAGAATTCCGCAACACATAACAAATAAAGTTCCACAGTCTTGGGGCGTTGGTGGATCCGAAAATGGATAGATGATAGGAGATTAATTTTTAATATATTGCAAATATAGTTTATCCCTGGTCTGGCAAAATAATATACGTTTTCCAATAGCTTTGTTTGTTTACGGTCATACATCCCATCTCACTATGCAACTGAGTAATTTTTTTCAGAAAAGAGAATTAGATTAATTAGTTTATATCCAAATGCTACTCATATTTTGCAGTCTTTAGATGTGGCTTTTTCATCCATTAAAATTAGAATGGAGAAAGGTGGTTACGGAGTGGCGGATTAAAAACGGAGCCCAAATTCATAAAGAGCATTTTGCATCTGTACTAAAACTGTGTTTGATCGTCTAAAGGACAGATTACTTACAATAATTGACAACGGTTTCCAAACTTACGGTCTTTTCCTTTTTAATGTATAAACATAAAATAACATAAAATGTAAAAATGCTTTGGAGTTCAAGGAATACAAGTACAACGATGAAAATTCAAATAAATCACAGACGAGGAAAAATTCCATATTTTTGGAAAATTTAATTTATAAAATAGAATCATTTAGAAGTTCTGAAAGCGTGTAATGGAAAATAGAAGACACCAGATTGTTTTACTTTTGGAAGACAAACACCATTCGAATCACAATGGACGATCGCGAGAATCAAATCTGTAATGCATCAAGCGGTAAGTGCCAAAAATGAGCTACTAATCTTAGCTTAACATTGTAACGTTTCAATTTAACTGATTAAGACAGGTGTAATGCATTTATTTAAATTTAATTAAGTAATTCAACATTTAGGTTCACTTAAAATTATTCTAATGCAAAATAGCTGTTTTGATCCCTGATGGCAGGCAACTCAAATTGCTAGAGCCTATCAATAAACTGTTTCGAAGTCCAACAAATTTCAGTGGACAGCAGAATGTGAAGACGCTTTCAAAAATATTAAATCTGCTATGATATCGGCCCTGTATTATCATGCCCAAATTTTGATTGAATTTATACTACACACTGATGCAGTGGGTATGGCTTATTGTTAACCCGACAGGTCCGAATGGTAAACAGCCGGTTATTTGTTATTTAAGTAGATCGCTTACGAAGGCGGAACGAAAATATAGTACTACCGAGAGGGAATGCCTGGCTGTTCTTTGGTGTATTGAAAACTAAGGCCTTACCTCGAAGGAGCTGAGTTTACAGTGGTTACAGATCACCATTCTTTATTGTGGTTGAATAATCTGAAGGATCCACAGGGTCGACTAGCAAGATGGACATTAAGGCTCAATACCACTTTAAAATGATTCATTGTAAAGGACAAGAACATTTCTCCGGATGCGTTGTCAAGAGGCGTTCCTATGCTGGATGTAGAAGCCTCTAATGGCACATCTGATGTATGGCTAAGAAGGTTACAAAACAAATTAAAGGAAATCCTATGGAGGATCGAAGACCTTAAACTTTAAAAAAGTGAACACAAGGCAAAATAGCGGATGGCTGGAAGTTGTTCCCAAAGCCAAGCGTTCGGAAACAATAAAGCAACCATGATCCCATGCTGGCAGGTCACATGGTGGTATCAAAACATTGCAGAATACAACAAAAGTTTTATTGGCCTAAGATGAAGTCTAATATAGCGAAATACATTAAACATTGTGTGGTTTGCCAAAAGACTAAACCAGAGCAAAAGAAACGTGCTGGATTTATGGCTGGCCCTAATGTGGTAGATCAACCCTGGCAGATGATTTCAGCCGATCTTGTCGGTCCTTTACCTAAAAGTACAAGTGGTTATATGAATATTTTGGTAGTATCAGATTACTTTAGTAAGTTTGCTTTGTTTTTCCCGATTAGAACTCCTACAACTACAGATATTTGTAAACTGATTGAGGAACAAGTATTTTTAGTGTTCGGGGTTTCCAAAATTTTAATTACGGATAACGGTGTGCAGTTTGTTAGTACCAAATTTAAGGACATGTGTACAGAGTATAAAGTTCAGAAAAAACAACCTTTATACCATCCTCAAGCGAACCCAACTCAACGAATCAATAGGGTACTTAAAACGATGTTAGCTTCGATCTGGAAAGTACACACCGTGATTGGGAGAAGCACCTAAAAAATTGGTACGCTATACGTACTGCTAACACGATTTCACCGGACATTCTCCTTATAAATTAAATTTCGGCCATAAACAAATTTTATCAGGAGACGAACATAAAATGGTTAATGTTGATCAAGATGTACAATTTAATCGGCAGAGTCAAATAAAAAATTAGAATCTCATTCTAAGATCTTTCGAGACGTTCGTACATTCCTGATCAATGCATATGAAAAAACAAACATTACTATGATCTGAGGCATAGGGACATAGAGTATAAGATCGGACATCAGGTCCTTAAAGGAATTATGCTTTGTCGGATGCCAGTAAATATTATTCTACAAATTGGCTGCTAAATTTGTAGGACCATTTCGGTCCAAAAATTGTCCTTGGATGTATAAACTGGAAGATGAATATGGAATGAGAAAGGTCATGGAAACCAAATATTTAAAACCGTTTTATTCAACTATCTAGTTTTCGTTTGAGGTTTTCCTTTTGAAATTGTTAATTTAGTTGTTTTTTTTGTTACTCGTCAAACATACAGGTGAATGTTTTCTCAAAGTAAGTGTAACGTTTCAATTTAACTGATTAAGACAGGTGTAATGCATTTATTTAAATTTAATTAAGTAATTCAACATTTAGGTTCACTTAAAATTATTCTAATGCAAAATAGCTGTTTTTGATCCCTGATGGAGGCAACTCAAATTGCTTATAATTTCTTGTGGCATTGACCATTGTTATCAAAACAATTTTGTGTAAGGAGATTATCAGACACTATTCTCTTTTAACGGAGTACAAACAAATTTCTAAGACGTTCTTAATCTTAATTGTGAGGTGGTTATATTAAATTAAGAATACTTGCGGCTGGATCCATTTATTTTGGTTGCCATTAAGATATTCTGCAGTAGATGAACTGGTTTCGAATATTAATCATTAATTATAATCGAGAGGCATGGATTGGTATTGTAATCTTATTTACCTCTCTAATCGGAATTTTCCGGCTTTAAATCAATTAAGATTAACATCTTTCGTCAACCCTAATTATATTAGGGGTAAGTTACCTTTTTGAATTAAACATTTTAATAACAACAATTTATCCCTGGTAATCCCTTCCTCAGTTTTAGTAGGGCCTATAAAGAAACAGAAGCGGGTTGTAAGATAGTTACCCATGCAACATATATAACATCTAATCTGAGTCCGCAGTTGAAGAGATGTCATTTTATTTTGATGCACCATTGGAGTCAGAGGTCACCCATAACCAGTATCTACACCTGAAGAAAGCTAAGTGCAATTCATTTTAAAAACAAAACTTGATTACTTTAAATTTCAAATTTACTTTTAGTGCATAGTTTCTAGTTTATTCATTATCAAACGTGCACACTACTTTGATTTATTTATTGTTTATAAATTGTTAGGTACAAAGACCTACATTTATTCTATAATCAAAACTTGATCACTTTAAGTTTCAATTTACTTCCTGTTTTTATGTGCACAGTTGTCTGGTTTATTTATTATAGAACGTGCACCCTTGTTGATTTCATTTATTATATGAAAATTTAAGTAGCAATAATTTAATGGTACTTACCTCATTGTTAAGTGGCGGTTTCCTTGCATGGTATTTATAGCACTTTGCCCACATTCTTTTTGTTTCCTTATTTTCTTGTCTTGCTAGTGTACCTGTACGAACCGTGTGGTTTTGTTAAAAAAGAGGAAAACTTACAGCAATTGCTTTGGGTTTGGCGGGTATAATCACCATTAGTTAAGGGTGGTTACCCAGTGTTAACATTGGTTGCAGGTTTGAGAAGAAAAGTAATTTACCTGTAGGAGTCGTGCAGGTGACGCTATCAGGATTTTAATAATTACGGCAGTTAACGCAGACTAGTAGTATTAATTTTTGTTTACTAAATATTTAACGCAAGGAAACTTTCAACCTTATTGAATTTTATAAGTACCAGGTAGTACACCATAATTTTTTTATTTTTGATCAACTATTGTCGTGTACAATAGTACAGTTTTTTGTTGAATAAAGTTTTCACACTTTGTTGGTTTATCTGTGTTTTTTTTGTGTTTGAGTTACGTAGGTAAGCGCATCAGGGTTATTGGAGTTCAGAGTTGGCCAATGACAATAACGAATTTGCAGACACTAACGTTGTAATAAATTTTAACTCTGTGGCGCTCTAAAGGTTTATCCTGTAAAGGTACTCACCCCACTAACCGCTGTGGGCTGGTCGGCAAAATAGGTGCTGCAAATTTTAAGACGAACGTGTTGTCTGTAACTCAAATGGATAAGCGTTACAACATCTTACAGATGTAGTAGAAGAGTAGCAACGTTTTCCTTTGCGAACACGACATTCCAAGTTTGAATATAAGTGACCAATTACAACAAGTGAAGAACTTCCTGATCATACACCCCTAAAAGACTTAAATTACTCTATTAATGGATATCAAGATAGTACAATAATCAAGAAAACCTAAGTATTCTAACGCCATTTAAAGAGCATTATTTTAGACACCATCTCAAGATAAAAAGATAAAAACGAAACGCAAAAGAAAAAATCACTGCAGTGGCGTCTTCCGCATAATGGCAAGAATATCATCAAAAGAAAAAGAAAAAAACAATTGGACATTTTAGAAAAAGAAGAAAAGGCAACAAAGGTTAATAAAGCAAAAGAGCGAGAAGAAAGTAAAATCCAGAAAAAAGCAAAAAACAGGAAAGTTCGCCTGAAGCATCTCCTAAATCGGATAGTGATGTTGAAAATACAAATAATGATTTATCGCCAATAGACAAAGGTGATTATGTTTGCGAAATATGAAATAAGATGTTTCCCGGGGTTAGTGCTCAATATTTCTACTACAGACGGTGGTAAGGAATATACTGTTAAGACCATGACCTCAAGTGGGCAAAACTGGAAATGATGTGATTAAACACGTTGGAAAACCAAAACTAATTAATAAAGAGAGTCTATGAAGTGCCAGGTCCAAAGTGTAGAATCTGAACTTGCCCCACTTTAAGTATTTTACTCTTCCTTGAATATTTATTTTCCAATATTTTTTTATGTTTAGGAAATTTTTCTACCATTTGGTATAGATTTTTGAATAAACATTGGTACAAAAGCGTAATTTGCAATTTAGATACACAATGCTCATGCGGTCGATAAATGGATCCCAGCTATGATGATAACTGGGACATATCAAATTTGAGCTGGTCGATAATTGGGACCAAGTGATTTTTTACTTTTATTTCTATTTTCCTGATTTTACACATCTCACAAATTTGATGTATTAACGCTTAAGCGAAGATTTCAGTAACATTTTTTACCATTGTTGGCGTGTTTAGTAATATTTCAGATTAATGAAGTTAGCCGAATGTCTTTGGCCGATAATAGGGACAGTTACCTTACTAAGAATATAAATGTATGGCGGTAAATGGACTAGAGGTAATGTACACTGTTTTATAAATTTACGGTAAATATAATCTGAAATGTAATGCCAAAAAAGTCATAGAAAAATTACATTTCAAGTGTAAACTTCATTTATCTCTGTAAAATTAGACATTGATATGTAAAATATTACATGTTTTTAAATTTAAAGGTAAAATATTACACTGAAAAAAACCCAATGTAATTTTACAATATACGCATAATTTGAAATGTATTACATTGTAAGTTTCTAATTAAGGCTATTATTACTATGTAAGAATACATCAGAAAGGCTAAAAGTTAAATATTAAACGATTCAAGATTTTAAAACAAAACAAAACAAAAAAAAAGTATAATTATCTGTAAAGGTACTCTTTGACTTTTATAGCTTTTAGACTAATGCGGTCCTATATACAAGTCATATGAGTACAGAGAATTATTTTTTATTTCTTTGTTTGTTTTATAATTTTTGATCAATTAATACCTAAACTGTAAAAATCCTAAATACCTATTAAAATATAAAGTAAAAATAAAAAGTAAACAAGAATAATAAATCAGATTAACAAAATAAATTATAACATACAAACATACTTAAATCTATGTTTTTTAACGTCTTATAAGTAACAATATAATGTCTCCAATTGATCAACTCTTTAATTAAAAAAATTATTAATTTTTTAAATACATAAAAAAGTTTACCTCGAGTTTTGAACCTACGACCTGTATTTTAAGGTAACCAACTGCGCCAAGGTTCAAGCCCCAATCGATGTAAATTTTGTCTTTATGTACGTAAATAAATATAATAAATAATAATTTAATATTAGTCTATTGGTATGTGTGAATCCTTGCGATATTGCAGGCTCACATTCCATTAATATAAGTAATTTGATTGTAATCTCATTACATTTAGAATTTACATCAGTTCTACATATATAAAGACAAAATTTACATCGATTGGGGCTTGAACCTTATGGCGCAGTTGGTTAGCGCGGTACTCCAGCAAAGTACAGGTCGTAAGTTCAAATCCTACTCGAGATAAACTTTTTTTTATGTATTTAATAAAATTAATAATTTTTTAATTACAATTTTCTTTGAACTTATTCGTTCATAACAAAACTTATATAATAATTTAATATTAGTCAAGTTGCTTTGGTATGTGTGAATCCTTGCGATATTAGGCTCACATTCCATTACTATAAAATTTGATTGTAATCTCTTACATTTAGAATTTATTCAGTTCTAATACATAAAGACAAAATTTACATCGATTTTGAACCTTGATGGCGCAGTTGGTTAGCGCGGTACTCCAGAAAGTACAGGTCGTAGGTTCAAACCCTACTGAGGTAAACTTTTTTTATGTATTTAATAAGATTAATAATTTTTGATTACATATTTACCCTTGAACTTATTCGTTCATAACAAAACTTATATAATAACTCTTTAATGTGTTTACTATTCGGAGATTAATCGAATTAACGAAAAAACACGTTTTTTAATTGTTGATATTTTTTTATTTACATCCCGCGTCTCGGTGAATTTTATAAAAATATTGTTGAATGGTTTCAAATGTAGCTTTGCAAGCTTGGGTGTATTTTAAATTTAAATTGAAGAATAGCATAAAACACATGGTGAATGCATCTTCCATATTATTATATTCGGCGATGTGATGAAACTCAAGTAGATATAATATTTTGTTTTCAATAAATATGGATGAGGTAGATAAAGTAGGCTTCTATAAAATACATAAAAAATTAAACAAAATAAAAGAATTAATATTATTTATTCAGAAGATATTAAAAATGCGTCAATGTTTTTTTAAAATATTTTGCAAACGTTCTCAGGACTTTTTTACCAAATATAATTTTTGAACTTTTTAAAAAACAAACAAAATACACCCACAACACAAAATTAAAAAACACCGAACGCATTTCGATAGCTATGCTATCATCATCAGGGTCGACTAAAAAAATTTGAGCAACTGCAAACCGATTTAAATGGACATTGTAATGTATTACCAAATCGAATATGTTTATAAATGTGTTTCAAAAAAGATTTTATCAGTTACCATGAAAGTACAAATGGAGCATTTAAATTTTGAAGAACAGGTTGTATCAGTCGATGTCGGTGCACTAATGTTAATACAGCTGAATTCGTATATGCGTATTGTATGTTCTAATTGTAATGCACATTTTCTACAAAATATACAAATAAACATACTTACTTTTGAAAATAAAACAAATAACAAACAAATAAAGTAAACTTGAGATACGTAACTCCACGTCCACGAGCTTTTGCTTGGT
>JARFJB010000259.1:7500-85389 GCA_036346205.1 Vesta saturnalis | reverse complement strand
TGGTCATTTGTTGATTTTAATCCGTTTGTCGTTGTGCGTTGCATTAACTGTGAGCGTGTTTGTGTGTGTGTATGGTGTGTGCGTGTGTGCGTGTGTGAGTGTCGTTTGTGTGTGTGTCGTACGTGTGTATGTGTTGTTGTTATCTGTGTGTTATGTGTGCGTGTGTTTTTGCGTATTGCTGTGCATTATCGGTGTCATGTGAATGTGTGCGTATGTGCGTTGCGTGCGTATGTGTAACTGTGTTGTCAGTGTTGTGTGTGCTGTGCGTATGTGTATACGTGTGTCAGTCGTGTGTGCTGTGTGTGAGTGCTGTGCTGTGGTGTGTGCGTGTAGTGTGATGTGCGTGTGTGCTGTGTTCGTGTGTGTGTTTTTGTGTATGTGTTTGTGTTTGTGTTTGTGTTTGTGTGTTGTGTTTGTGTTTGTGTTTGTGTTTATTTGTGTTTGTGTTTGTGTTTGTGTTTGTGTTTGTGTTTGTGTTTTGTTTGTGTTTGTGTTTGTGTATGTGTTTGTGTTTTGTGTTTGTGTTTGTGTTTGTGTTTGTGTTTGTGTTTGATTTTGTGTTGTGTTTTCGTGTTCAATTCGTGTTCGTGTTCGTGTTCGTGTTCGTGTTCGTGTTCGTGTTCTGTTCGTGTTCGTGTTCGTGTTCGTGTCTGTGTGCGTGTTCGTGTTCGTGTTCGTGTTCGTGTTCGTGTTCGTGTTCGTGTTCGTGTTCGTGTTCGTGTTCGTGTTCGTGTTCGTGTTCGTGTTCGTGTTCGTGTTCGTGTTCGTGTTCGTGTTCGCGTGTATTATTGTCACTATCAATAATACGCTCTAATTATTTACATTTTAAATTACTTTGATTGTGTTTGAAAAACTTATTATTGTGAATTAGTGAATTTAAAATGTTAGAGTAATGGAAGATGATGTAGACCTAATATTTGAACAATGTATAGAAGTTTTAGTTAGCATTACTGAGAAGAGTGGAAATTTGAGGAAAGATTATAAAGAAAGTATCTTAAAATCAGTATCTAAAGTAAGGGAAATTTATAAAGACCTAAATAAATCATTGTATGATAAGGATGAAGAAATAAAGAAACTTAATTTTAAACTAGAAGAAAAAAATAGTGAAAATTTGAAAAATGTCAAAAATTTATATTCTGAAGTCTTATCTAATAAAATTATTAATAATGAAAAAAAGAATAAATTTAAAATTATTATTAAATCCAAATCTAACAAAGCAGTTAAATATATTATTCATATTAAAAAAATATTAATCCGCAGATATGGTGTTGAATTCATTCTTTTAAGTCAATAAAATGGTAATATTAGATAGAATCGAAGTGAAATGAAATTGAAATTTTAAAAGAAAATTAATGAAAATGTAAATGATTAGAAGCAATAATCCTACGTTAAAAATCCAAGAATGATAATATATGATATCCCAGAAGAATTAAACGTTGGTAAGTTTTCAGAACAGTTTAAACAAAATTATGAACTAAATATAGATAAGGATAAAATTAAACCAAAATTTATATTTACAGATAAAGAAAATAGAATATAATTATTGAAGTTTCACCAGAAGTCAGGAAAAAATTTTAGACATAAAATTAAAAATAGGATGGAGGATATATCTTTAAAGATTATATTTCAATTAACAGATTTTTAAGTGTAAATATAATCATAATTCAAAAGAATGTCGTAAAATTAATGCCCAATTTGTTCAAGAACATAATGTTAAAGAGTGCAAGGCAGCTAAAGAAGTATTTAAATGCATAAATTGTATAAATTTTAATATATATAATAAGGAAAAAATAAATACTAACCATTCCTCTTTAGACAAAGAATGTCCATGTTATTCAAAGGCATTAAATAAATACAAATTAAACATTAATTATTAATAATGGATAATACATCAAATAATCAAAACAATATAACTCATAGACAAAGAAAATCAAATTTGATTACCAATGGTAAATTTTATGGACATATAAGATGTTTACAAATCAATTTAAATCATTCAAGATTAACTAAAACTTAATTCAATTAATGGAGGAAGAAAACATAGATATTGCTTTTATTCAGAACCTTATATTAGAAATAATCAAATAATCTATTTCAAGGAATTTAAATTTTTACCAAGGTGATATTAAAAAGATCTGCTATTGTTGTTAAAATCAAAATTTAAATATTATTTTATTAAGTCAAATATCAGAAGATGATATGATAAATAGAAATTAATTATAAAATTTAAATATTTTAGAATATGCCTCTATCTGATATTAATGATAATGTAGAAATAAAATTAAATAAAATATACAAAATTTTAGAAATATGAACTAAACCGATTTTAATAACAATGGATTCAAACTGTAGATCAGTAATGTGGTACTATGTTTAACTAATGCAAGAGGTAAAAAATGGAAGAATTTTTAATCAATAATGGGTTGTATCTTTAAATTGAATCTGATATGACTACATTTGTAAACGTAAGGGCAAAGTAACATAGATTTAACAATTACAAATAATTTATTAATAAACTTAATCAAAGAATGGAAAATTGAAGAAACAGAAAGCTGTTCGACCACAAATATATAAGTTTCGAAATTACAAATTTAAATAAAATAAATCAGTAAATGGAAATAATAGAAAAGATTTTGATACAAAATACAATGGGAAAATTTTGATGAAAAATTTCAAATGAATTAATCCAAATTTTTAATAACAATGATGAATTTAATAATGATATGGAGTTAGATAGATGGCTTACTAGGAAGTTAAAAATTGAACAAAATTTTGAAGAATTTATTAATAAATATAACAATTCTTTAAGTACTGCTTGTTTAAAATCTTTTAGATTAATAAAGAAAAAGAAAAATAATATCAAGAAAGTTTATAATTCTGTTCCTTGGTGGTCAGAAAAATTAACCATTTTAAGAAAAAGAGTTAATGCGTTTAGAAAATTATATCAACGAACCAAAATAATGAAATTTTAGTGATAGGAAAGAAAAGTATTTTAAAGAAAAAAAAGATTATATAAAATTACTCAAAAAAGAAAAAAATAATTCATGGAGGAATTACTGTAGTTTACTGAAAGATAATAATCCATGGAATACGGTATATAAATTAGCATCTGGTAAATTTCAAAAAACATTTATTTTAACTACTTTACTAAAGGATGATGGAAATTTTACTAAAAATATTAATGACACTTTGGAATATATGTTAAACGAAATTATCCCAGATGATAAATTAGAAGACGATAATCAATATCATAAGAATATACGAAATTTAATTAAAATACCTATAAATACGACAAATGATCCAAATTTTACTTTAGAAGAAATTCAAACAGTTTTAAACAAAATGAATCCTAAAAAGGCACCAGGACAAGATGGTATATGTAGTAATATTATTTCACGCATATTTAATACATTTCCTTATTTTATAAAAGAAATTTATAATCAATGTTTAATTAGATCTTATTTTCCAAAAAATTGGAAGATATCAATTATTGTACCAGTTATTAAACCTGGTAAAGAAAATTCATTTTTACCATCGAAATTTCGACCTATTAGTTTAATAAATGTAAGTGGAAAATTTTAGAAAATTACTAATATACAGAATTATGAACTATTTATATGAAATAATTTAATGAATAAAAATCAATTTGGATTTAGACCTCATAGAAACACTACTGATGCGTTAATGGATTTAAAACTATTTGTGAAAATTGTTTACAGGAAAAAGGTATTATCATAGCTATTAGTTTAGATGTAAAGGAGCATTTAATGCTGCATGGTGCACAATTATTTTTTCATTAAAGAAATGAATTGTCCAAATAATTTATATAAATTAACAATTAATTATTTGAAGATAGAATTTCTATATTAGAAATGTATGATATAAAATTATTAAAAGTTAAACGTGGATGTCCACAAGGATCCTGTTGTGGTCCAGGATATTGGAATATTCAATATAATTCTTTGTTAAATTTAAAATATGGAGATCAATCTAAAACCATAGCATTTGCAGATGACTTTTTACTTTTAGTTAAAGGACAAATATATTTCAAGTTCAAAATTTAAAACATAGAAATGCAAAAAATTGTTAGTTGGGCAAAGAAGAATAAAATTGAATTTAATAAAGAAAATCTAATATGATGTTAATTACAAACAGAAGATCTATTAAAACATAAAATTAATATATATTTAAATAATGATATAATTAAACAAGTAAATGACATGAAATATTTGAGTTTCATTTGACAATAAATTTCAGTTTGATAAACATATTCAACAAATTACGGACAAAAGTGCTAAATTAATAAGTGTATTATCAAAATCAGCAAAAATTTCGTGGGTTTGACACAAAAATCTTTATCAACTATTTATAATGCCATTTTGCCTTTATTAACTTATGCATCCTCAATATGGAAATCAGCCTTAAATAAAAACATAACATTAGAAAAATAATTAGAATTCAGAGACTAATAAATATTAAAATTTTAAAACATTTAGCACTATTTCTTATGATGCTTCATGCATTTTAACCGGATTACACCCATTATTTTAAAATTGAAGAAAGTGCATACATTTACGAAAATTAAGAATATGAACTACAAAATGAAAAAATAATATTATTGTTAATTTAATGGAAAGAAAATCTAAAAAGGAATTAATAGATTATATATCTAATATTAGTGAAGAAAAATGCCATACAGTGGAAAAATCAACAAAAGGAGATTTAACTAAATCATTTTTTCCAAATCTTCAATTAAGATTAAAAACAAGATTACCATTTTCACCAAAAATAACAACTATATTAAGTGGTCATGGAAAAATACGAAGTTACTACAAAAAATTTAAAATTATAAACAATAGTGAATGTATATGTAATATGGGAGAACAAACAGTTGAACATTTAATTTTTGAATGTAATATATTGAATACTGAAAGACCAATTTTAATTAACAATGTAATTCAAAATAGAGAACAATGACCAGTGCAAAAAATAGCACTTATATAAACTTACTTTAAAGCTTTTATAAAATATATTAATAACATAGATTTTGAAAAATTAGCTGAAATCAATAATTAAATTTTGTATGTATGTATTTAAGGCAGTTAAAAATATATATCAATTGTTATAAAATTATATAATGTTATACAATTTAAGTTAGAATAAGTTACGTTAAAATTATTATACTTACTTACTTACTTACTTAACCTTCACGCCATTCCCTTGCGGGGTAGGCAAAACAATCCCTGCCTCTTATTTATTTTTCATTCACAATCTTTCTCCATGCTTTCCTATCTCCGCATACCTCCCTAGCTTCCGCAAGATTCATACATAGTCTCTGACATGCCCTTTTGTTTTTAAAACTCCTTATCTTTCTTTCCTTTATCATAGATTCTACTACATTCAGCCAAGTTTTACGCGGCCTACCAGACCCGGCCTTTCCCCTAACCTCACCCACATATATTTGTTTCGTTAATCTTGCGTTGTTCATTCTCTCAATGTGACCAAACCAACGTAATGTACAACTTTTATATCTATCCATCATAGTCTTTTCCTCACCACACTCCTTCATTATGCATTCATTTTTATCTTGTCCTTCTCGTTTTACCACATGCGCTTCTCAGAAATCTCATACCCACGGCATTTATTTTTCTTTCGTGCTTTTTTGACATACCCATGTCTCACTTCCATACAGTACTGACGGGACGAATACGCCATTATAGATTGCTCGTTTCGCAGCTAGACTCATGCTTTCATTTCTCATTATCGTCCACATACTTCCAATCACTTTCCTTCCAGCATTGACCCTTCGTCCAATCTCGCTCTCAATTGTACCATCTGCAGTAAACATTCTACCGAGATATACCAGCTCGTCCACTTGCTCCACATTTCATCTTGCAGAGTAAATACTCTACTCTCCTTTCCACCTTCCCGATTGAACACCACAATCTTAGTTTTGTTCACGTTTACCTTTAGGTCCATGCTCACACAGACTGTATCAAACTTCCTCAGAGCGGTTTGCAGCTCATCCGCACTGTCACTTAATAAGACTGTGTCATCTGCATATACCAGGAGTCGTACATTTACGTCACCAACCATTACACCATTTGTATCGTTACATGCTTGTCTAAGACATTTATCCATGTATATATTGAACAACCACGGTGACATCACACAGCCTTGTCGCACTCCTTGCTCAATATTAAAGTATTCACTCACACCTCCTCTCACCCTAACACATGCCCGACTACCGTTGTATACTGCCCTTATTCCATTTATTAGACCTTTATTTACGCCATATTCATTTAATATTTCCCACATCTTCTCTCTATTCACTCTGTCATATGCTTTCTCCAGATCTACAAACGCACAGTACAACTTCCTTTTTACCTTTAAACACTTTTCGATCACCTGCTGGAGACCAACCATCTGATCCTCACATCCTCTCCTGGCATGAAGCCACCTTGCACATCCCACATCTTAGATTGTGTAGTTTCTCGTACTCTATCAATCAGTATTCTTCCAAATACTTTACCAGGTACGCTGAGCAAGCTTATTCCTCTGTAGTTCTTACAATCACTCTTGTTCCCCTTACCTTATACAATGGTACAATGATCGCGCTCTTCCAATCACTCGGCACTTTTCCACACATAAGGCATACATTGAATAATTCACGCAATCTTCGTATAAGCTTTGCACCACCATACTTGAGCATTTCACCAGTGATTTCATCTACGCCTGCTCCTTGCCGTTTTCAACCTTCCTACCGTTTTCTCTACCTCATTTATTCCAATATCCTTCTCAGTTTCATTCATCATTTCTTCTATATTCTCCTTATTTAACCCTTCAGTCTTACTTTCCTCACTACTGTACAGCTTTCCGAAATATTCTTGCCAGCATTTCCTCACTTCACAATCGTCCCATACTATTTCGTTTCTATCATTCATCACTCCTGCAGCGTTCTGTTTTGGGCCACGTTTTGTATTTTTGACCCATTTCCAGAAGAGTTTTTGTTTCCTCAAAATCATTCTGCATTTTCTCTCCTTCACAGCCATCACTTCCTCTTTACTTATTCTCACTGCCTCCTTCGCTTCTTTGTTTCTTAATCTGTACACCTCATACAATCGTTTCTTCTCAGTCTCATTTTTGCAGCAATCATTGCCATGTACGCATCTTTTTCTTACTTACTGCCTTTTTACCGACTCATTCCACCAAGCACATTTTTCTGTGTACCTACAATGACTCTTCCACATATTCGCACGGCACAATTGACAACAGAGTTTTTCAAGCTTATCCATGCACTTTCAACGTCAGTGTCTTTTATTTGTTCGTTCCACACTGTTTCATTCACATTCAACTCTTTATTCACAGCATCTGCGTATTTCATTCTCGCACCATTATCCACTAGTTTGTCAACCCTAATTCTGGACGTTCGCACTACGTTTGCTTTCCTTCTCCAGACCCACTTTTGCCCTAAACACACTCTCGATACACCAAAAGTGGTCCGATCCACACTCCGCTCCGCGCATTACTTTTGTGTCTTTCACCAGGTTTCTAAGCCGTTCATCATACACTATCAAGTCTATCATACTTTTAGATTCACCTCTTTGCCATGTATACATATGCACATTTTATGTTTAAACCACGTATTGGATACAAACAGGCTTCTCTCCACACAGATGTTCAGCAGTGTTCACCGTTCTCATTGGTTCTTTGGTCTCCGAACTTTCCTAGAACGCGTTCACTATGTTCTCCTGTACACCCACCCATCCGTTCATATCCCCAATATAATCACTCTTTCGTTTGGCTTACATACGTTCACACGTTCTCTACTTCATTCCAGAAGTTCTCACGCTCCTGGTCTCTTTCTCCATTCACCGGTGCATAGCATGCAATAAGAAAAATTCTTCGAAACTCCACTTTCATTCTAACCCATATTACCCGGGAGATACTAATTCGTACTGTTTAACACATCTTTTCGCTCTTTCACTTATGATCACCCCAACTCCTTTTGCACCATGCACTCCGTCTCAACTCCTGACCATAGTGCCAGGCTGCCATCCTCCATCTCCACAGCATCCTTTCCTTTGCGCTTTGTCTCCGATACACATAGAATATCAAGGTGTCTTTCGTACATTACATTCGCAATTTCAAATTCTTTACCATGCATACCTCTAACATTCCACGTACCGACTCGCCATTCATTCCTTGCACAGTCGTCAGCAACGGGGCCTGTCTGTTTCGACCTTGACCGCCCCTTGTAGCCAGGTCGATCCGAGGCAATTGTATTGTTTTCTTGATAATACATACGAGCAGACCGGTTACTGGCCAAATCGTGCCCCGGACGATGTAGCATTCTACTAACGGTATCGTCCTACTACCGGACAGTTATGTCTACTGTCACGACATTACAGTAGATATAAATAATAGATCGTACTACTTGCACTGAATCTCAAATGTACATACATGCTACTTTTTATTTTTTCTTTCTTACGAGACACGAAAATTATTATACATTAAACACATATCGTTATACTGTTAAATTTACAGGCATGTACATAGTTCATATACATTGTAACTTTACTTATCAATAAATGTCTTATAAATACACACTCTTCACATACATCACAATCACAACCACATGCAACACACACGCACCGCACACACGCATCAGCAGCACGCATTCCATGTCTACAGTCCCGACTATGTACACACCGAACATCGTCACTATGTCCTTAACAACCACACAACCGTTACAGCCAATCACCCAATACATCACTTTTACTATGCTACATCGTATCACAGTCTCTACTACCGACAGTTCCACTGTCATCTTACATCGCAACGACATAGTCATCGCAATAAAATCTACGACTCACTCATCAACGTACATATCGACATACGTCACATCGTACGTTTACATTTTCGTTTCTACTATGTCACATCGCATACTGTTCAATCTACATAGCACTCACGCTACATTCACTACGACATACGCATCATTTCGCATGCACACGACAATGACACATCTTTCATACATACATTCACAATTACTTACATCATACCACATCACGTACACTGCCATCATCTGCACATCGACAACGGTCGTCACTACCGCACACTGCACAAGTACATCGCAGCATTATGTCACGACATATCATACGCGAGCAACCGTTACTGCAAACGCGACGATACGCATTTACACGACGCACACGACATTCAGCTATCGACATACAATAATAAACACACGCATACTACGTACCACAAGACACAGCACACTACTTTTTTGCTACGAAACGACACGCAATACGTATCACACGCACTATACGCATTACAACGCTACACCGCACATACGCTAATAATCGACAGCTACATAACGTAACAAGAACACACACCACACACGCACACACGACACACACTACGCACACGCACACACGACACACGACACGCACACACAGACACACGCACAACACGCACACACACACACGCACACACGCACACACGAAACAAACACGCACACGCAAACACACGCACAACACGACACACGCACACACACACAGCACACACGCACAGCACACAAAGCACAAAGCACACACGCACACAAAGCACACAAACGCACACACGACACACAACACGCACACACAACACACGCACACACACACACAAAACACACACACACACACACACACACAACACAACACAACACACACGCACGTATAAGAAAAAGTGTAGACATATTTTTTTAAAGAAAATTTAATTTTACATTATGTTTTCTTTATAAAGTTTCTAATATAACGCAAAGTAAGTCTAAAGTTGCTTAAATATGAATGAAAATGGTTAAACTGCATTAAAATATCTTATAGAAGTGGACGGCCTTGATTTTTTTTTAAATTTAATATGTATTTATGTCTATTAATCTCTGTCTGCCATGAAGTTTTAAACGTTATTCTGACCTAGATTATTGTTTTTGTTTCTACAATGTTGCCTGTTTTCGCAATTAACTTATTATAGAAGCGGTTGTATAATTGTCTTTAAAAAAATGTTACATATTAAAATTATTTCATACGTTTAAATTTCCATTTTGTAGGTTGGAAGGTCATATGGTTATCTACACCAGATACTTTCAAAAACAAACATTAAATGTAATGTCAAATACAAAGAAAATCTTGCTTCAGCAATTAATTACTAATTATTGCTTCTAACAAATTAAATCTTATTTCAACAATTAATTAACATAAGAATAAACATAACAGCCGTATAACTTAATGTCCGAAGAAGTTTTCAAAGTGCCTAGTGCACAGTATTTCTTACGAACTGCTGGTTTATTTAATTACATGCAGTACAAATTCCATTTTTTAGTTCGTCTAAACGCTGAATTCTCACATTAGTGTGAGTTTTACTTTTCAAGTAGTCCCACAAAAAATATCTTTGGGAGATAAATCATATGATCTTGGGAGCCACCGTATCGGGCCAAATCTACCAATTCAGCTTCATTGAAAAGTATTATTCAGAAAGTCTGTAACGACATTAGTTGAATGCGCTGGAGCTCCATCCATTTAGAAATAAGATTCAGAGTCTCCATTGCTGATACAATATGGTCTCGTAAGAAATCTGGAAGTCTGAATTAAGGTTTCCCGCAATAAAAAATATACTAATAAGGGTATCATTCATTATTCCAATCCAGATATTGACTTTTTGCGTAAACTGTGTTCTCGTTAGATTTTGAATGTGTGGATCTGTATGCGCCCAATATCTAAAGTTTTAGAGTTGACCTAACTAGTCAAAGGAATTATTTAGAATGACTTTATTTGCATTTCACAAATTAAACATTGTTTCACAAAAATCCGCCCTTCTTTCTTTAGCTTCCTCAAAAAACTCTTGGTGATTTGAAAATTTGTATTGTTTATTATGAAACTATACGATACGTTGAAGTGTCTGGCTACAACTAAAAGAGATGCTATTGGCCGTTCTTCTTCATAGCATAAGATGCTCACTTTCATTTCATCCGTTAAAACATGTTTGATTTTATTACTTTTACTGTGGGAACTTACAATGCATCCATCTGTTTTCAACTTGTTAAAGATGTTGAGAATGTTCTTTGCACACGGTGTTGCTGTTTCAGGAAATTCCACTGAAAATGTGCTCCTTACGTTCCTCACACTATTACCGTTCTGATACCACATTACCATTTTCAATTTTTCTTCTTTAGTGTACCTATTATGAATTAAGCTTTTAATAAAATGTTGGTGACAATCTGAGGTTGACGTTTGCCGGAATGAATTACTTGGCATTATCTACATTTAATTGTATCTCCACGGTTTTTCACAAAACATTATCATCCATGCATTGATATTTTCTTTAATTCAACTACACATAGGGAATGTAATGTATAATAATTAGCAGTTTGTAATAATACAAAAAGAAGCCAGTATAGGTACGTTTATTAACATGAAGGTCGGTCTGACTGATTATTGTTTTTTTTCACAATGGTTGCCTATTCTCGATCTGAACATATTAAACATGAGGTTGCATAATTATCCTAAAAAAATAATTATTAAAATTACCTAATTTCTTTAAATTTACACTTTGTATGTTGGAAGGTTGTCTCTTGTTCTACACTAGATATTTTTAGAATGAATGAAATATACTAAACTTGGTTTCGGATATGTCCATAACATACAAAAATATGGCTGAATTATACTGAAATAGAAAACTGCATCTAATTCATTAGTGCAGTTTTCGAAGAAATAACAAAAGTAAAACTTAATTTATCCAAAATAGACTCTTCTCATGTTGAATTTATGTATCAAGTTTGAATAAAGATTGCACGGTTCTCGACACAATATTCACACACATAGATACTGGTACCGACGTACATGATTCTAGTAGTGAAACGTGAAATAGGTACCTTCACAAAGTTTAAGGAATTTAAATTTTTCTTGCCGACATATTGTATAAAGCAGTAAAGAAGCAAAAGTTTGCAAACATGCAAATATAAAGTTAAAAAATATGTTCTACTGTTAATATTAAATCTCAATGTTTATATAATTCTAGTCTAGTAGAAATTTTGCATTACAGTGTTATTACAGAATAAGAATAGTATAGTAAAACTTCTCATTTCTAAGTTAAAGCGTGTACATAAATTTAATGCAAACTTAGCCGGAGTTTATGTAATAACCATAATTCTTGACCGTTACACTAAATTCTCTGTATTCGGATTTGTGGACATTGTAATAATAGTACAAAGGGGATCGGCAGCATTATCATGTGAAAAAAAAGTTGTATTGTGTTGTAAACCGACTAATCTATAAAACAAAAGGGAAGGAGCACTCTGCATATGGTGTGCTTAAAAAAAACCAAAGACATTTTAATGAATCTAAAGACTAAGCAGGGAGATTTATTTTATAGTTAAAGAAGAATCCTTTCCGGAAGATATTTCTTTCATAGGTAGGTGTCAAGTAATTAATTGATAGGTAACGTACATCTATAATGACTAACCATAGTATAAGTAGTTACAGTGAGTGGATACTGAAAGTATTAAAGTGCAATATGGGAATGAGATACCCAGCTTCAATTGTAAATTCGAGCAGTGTCATAATTTCAAAGGTAACCTGAACATTTCTACTATCGGTACTTATACTTGATTTTGGCTATTGATAATAGTTGCATTGCACAAGACCCAAATTTTGTTTTGAAAAACTAAATAAAATAATTCACAAAGATTTATATACTGGGTAGTGCACTGCCTTATATACAGTGCTAGTCAAAAGTCACCTCCCCCCCTTGTATCTTTTGAACGGTTTTACTTATACTAATGAAATTTGGAGGGTGAATATAAACGGATATAAGCTTCTCAACTAGTCATGACAAGTGACGTAATAGTCATATATGACGTCACAGGGCCACAGTGACCAATCATTTTAAATAGTACCTTATGACAAGTGACATCTCGTTTGAAAGGTATTAAAATTACCTATTCAGTAATACTAATTTTGTTAGGGTTTAGGTGGATTTTGATAGAAAGATTAAATAAATACTAAAATTATAGTTTGGCATTTAATTAATTGAGATTCAAGGACCAATTCTTATAGTAAATGTTGGAAATGTGCTCCACTTAATTCCTGACAGTAATGCATCCTATTGCTAAACTCTTGTCGTACTAGTTCAAATGTGTCTGCGGAAATTGCTCTACATTCTTCAGCAATTCTTTGTTTCAAAATGTGCATACTGCCAGGTGATGTAGCGTA
Organism: Vesta saturnalis; assembly: GCA_036346205.1. NCBI lineage: Eukaryota > Metazoa > Arthropoda > Insecta > Coleoptera > Lampyridae > Vesta > Vesta saturnalis. The sequence goes on along the minus strand of JARFJB010000259.1, from coordinate 72,145 downwards.
AACCTTAGATTTTAAGTACTCCCACAGAAAAAAATGTGATGGTGTCAGGTCTGGTAACCGAGCTGGCCATTCTATCGGACCTCGTCGTCCAATCCATCTGCCACGATATTCTTCATCCAAGTAACGTCTTACTGCACCATAATAGTGTGCAGGAGCACCATCTTGTTGGAACGTTATTTCCAAGTTGCCGAATTCATCTAGATTATCTTCCAAAATTTCAAGAATTAACGGTTCAATTGCGTTTTGTAACATCTCCAGATACACTTCACCGGTTAAGTTAGCATTGAGAAAAACAGGTCCAACTATGTGCTTTCCCAAAGTACCTGCCCAAACATTTACTTTTTCTGAAAATTGAGTATGTTTTTCACGAACGATTTGAGGATTTGTGTCACTCCAATATCTCACATTTTGTGTGTTAACGTTTCCATTGAGGAAGAAAGTACTTTCGTCACTAAAACAAATTGATTTTATGTAGTCTGGGTATTGGATAATTTGATTGGACATATTTTCACACAATTATAATCTTCGGTCGGGGTCATCATCTGAAAGTTGGTCCACCATTTTTAATTTGTATGGATGAAATTTGTTTTTAACCAACACCCTATGTACTGTCCTTTGACTGACTTCACAGATAGACGCATCTTGGGCTGTAGAAGAAGTAGGATGTACTACCATTTCTGCAATTATGTCGATTTTTTGTCGTCACTAATTGAAGCTCCCTCAAATAAGTCCTCGATATAGGGCGATCGGGGTACCTCTCATTAAAAAGACGTTCCGCTACATGGAAATTGTTTCTACATTCACCAATTATTAAGATAGCTGCTACTTTGTCGGCTACCGTACATACCATTTTGTCTATGTACACTTAAACGTCGCGTTAAAGAATAATTAAACTGAATAGTCAAGGTATAAAAATTTATCAAAGTAAAAACAACGAGAGAATTAAAAAACGTCAACTTTTTTGACAATTAACCAGAGATTAATCTTGATTAATTAAATTAAATGCCAAACTATAATTTTAGTATTTATTTAATTTTTCTATCAAAATCAACCTAAACCCTAACAAAATTAGCATGACTGAATAGGTAATTTTAATACCTTTCAAACGAGATGTCACTTGCCATAAGGTACTATTTAAAATTATTGGTCACTGTGGCCCTGTGACGTTATATATGACTATTACGTCACTTATCATGACTAGTTGAGAAGTTTATAACCGTTTATATTCACCCTCCAAATTTCATTAGTATACGTAAAACCGTTCAAAAGATACAAGGGGGGAGGGGACTTTTGACTAGCACTGTATAAGAAAACACAAGTAAATTTGGATGAGGCCAAATATTGGCTCTCCCGTTAATTTTAGAAAGAATTTGTAATGGCAACTTTCAAAGGACACCGAAAGTAAAGGCAGCTTACCAAACTTGAATAAATTGTATAAGGATGTTTTCAAGTTATTTGAAAAGGAGATTCACAAAGTTTTTAACTAATAAATTTAAATGCGGATCTGCTGCTGTTAATAAAATGTAAATACTGACTGATGATTAAACCTAGTTTTACACGATGCGGTTGACACTTTAGGACTTTCCCAAACGACAGCGGTACAAACAAGCAAGTAGTAGGAACAACAAAGATGGTCGGTACAAAATCATAAATATTTAAATGGATACCGAATTGGTCGTTGTGTTACAGGACGGGCGTACGTGTTCGTACGCGGTCGCGCATGCACTGAAGTTTCTTCAGGACGATTACTCTAATTAATTAAACTGTTCACTCAGTAAAGGTGCCTTACACTAGTGGATAATTAACGCACCAGTAAAATTTCTAGTACAAGTCGACAACAGTAACGATATATTAAGCAAAATGTACAAAGCATCAGTCCTAATATGTAAATGACGTGGAAGATTACTCACAATAGTGCTGTCGTAACTGAAACACGAATGGTAATAAAACCCTAACTTACAATGTATACACAACTAACCTCACTGAAACAAAATGATACTAGAACACTAACCTACAATATAAACACGTCAGTAACGTGATGGAGTGGATACACACAAAGCGCAATTAAGAACTAAAAATACAGAGAAATAACGGTTACAAGTATAATAATCACATAAGTTAAGAGTAGTCGAGTATTGTAGCGAGAGTTCATAATTACGAGGTGCACCAGGCCTCAATCTGCCTACTTCTCGTGTTTTACTAGATTTGTACACAGCTGAGCCGCCAGCGGACTTTTTATGATAAAGAAGACTAGCTGTGAACGAAAACCTAGACTGCACAAATCCTTTTTAACGTATATTTGATAAAATATGGTTTACAATTACAATATATTTATATATATATATATATATATATATATACAGGGTGTGGAAATAGTATTGCACCAAATGGGATTATGTTGATACGGTTTGACATTTAGATTTGACATTTGGTGGGGTTAAAACATACATAAATACCCATACTTTGATATGAGTTTCGTTTGTTTTGTGCGACTGGTGTTTGTCAGAGGCCATCTGGAATTTTTTTTAATTGCAACCTAGGTTGAGTTTGGTGTCATTTGACAGGTTAGAAATACACTACGCTATATCATAAGCGTATTTATTCTAAAATAACGAAGAAAATTAAAAAGCCAAATTAACTTTGTGGAGGGAACATTTTCTGGATAAAGGGCTGTAAATAAATACAACTTATACAAAAATTCAAATGTAGGATTTCTGTGTTCTCTACTGATTGTTATCAATTTTAGCAATTTCTAATACTCTTTATCGCTTTTCTAATTCGAACTGATAGTAAATACTACAATACGATATTATCAAAAGCTTTTTTTTCTCATGTAGAGTCGCATGTAGAATACGGTTTGGTTTCTGTGGAAATAAGTGTGTTTATGTATTTATTTATTTAATAGGCCAATAACATTAGATGAATTAGAAGCTCGAATTAGAATTGCGATCACAAACATTCCTCCGGCATATCTGCAGAATGCATTGAGTGCTTTTGTTGATAGACTTAGATATTGTCAAGAAGTGAATGGACAACAATTTGAGCAGTTATTGTGAATTTCATCAATTAAGTAACTCAATTTTCTTGTTCAATTTGTTTTATTCACTTAAACTATTTGTTTAATATCTTAATTTCTTCGTTATTTTAGAATAAACAAGCTTATAATATACCGTGCTGTATTTCTAAATCAACTACCTGCCAAATGACACCAAACTCAACCTAGGTTGCCATTTAAGAAAGTTCAAGATGGCTGCCTATGACAAACACCAGTCGCACAAATCAAATGAAACTCGTATCAAAATATGTGTATTTATGTATTATTTAACCCCACCAAAGGTCAAATCTAAATGCCAAACCGTTTCTACATAATCCCATTTGGTGTGATACTATTTGCACACCCTGTGTATATGTAAAAAGTCATAACAATATATAATATAACACGTGTATTTCTTTTCGTATGCTGATCGAGGGTCTTTTCCCCTTCAGCATTTGGATGTTGCGTGTTGTGAATTGCAGGTGTTGTGTTGTGCTAGTTGAGACAATTGTTATTTCAGTTTATTTGTAGTGGCTGAGGTTGATAATGTCGTTGCTGTGATTGTTGCGGGTTCTTGTTGGTTGTGGATGGATGTGGATGTGTCCTCTGGTCGGGTGTTATGTCGGTGTGTCTGTTGATGCCCAAGTGTATCTGTAAAAGAGAGAAACAAGTGGTACGGAGTACCACACCTATCCATATACCCCATCATTCTGTCTCGATCCTGGAGTGAGGCAGACTTGATCCGGATTCCCTCTCTGGTTACTTTGACTCTCGTGAAGACGATCCGTTGTCTATCCTGTTCGCGAGAGAAAGCGACCAATTCTCCCTCTGATGGAGGATTACCGGAGTTACTTTCTCCCTGGTGTCTTCTGCGGTCTGCGCCTGGTCCATCTCTACAAGGCTGTCGGTGTACTCCTCCAGTGTCTGGTACGTGTTGTCGTGTCGGAGGCGGCGTTGGAGGGTGGACGGTCGGGGTCTTCTTCGGCCTCTTCTTATGCGTCATGAAGTCGTCAGGGCTGACAGATCCTGGGCATGCATTTCTGCGGCGTCGATGGCGCTATGGCGGCAGTGCACGTCGACGGGACTGTTGGTTACGCCTCGCTAGGCGGGGCGACGTCTTCTGCTATTCCTGGTCGTGAAGTCTTTCGTCGTCCCTTCTGTGTGCCGACGGCCGGTGGTGCGTCGCTGCTCCATGGTCGGTACGTCAGGCTGAGCAGAGACAGAATCTGATGGCTGACATGCGCAGTCCCTAACAATGAGAAGGTGCAGCCCTTTTTGGAATCGAGAGCCGTGTCGACGAACAAGGGCTCTCTCTCCAAACCGCGCGGCATCGAGAAAACGATCCCGACTGTTGTTACTTTTTTTGTAAATTGACTGTAAGTCTATAACTCTTTTGTGTCATAATCTCGATGTCAAAAAGTTGATTCTTGTACCACTTAAATACTCATCTACGGGAAAAATGCATGACTTATACCCGTCACGCTAAATGTCGCCCATAAGGACACGATGATAGTTCAGTCTGCATGAATTTTCTTCAATTAAATGAAATTTTGGATACACTGGCATCCTTCTGGCTTCCTACCTGTCGGGTACTTTTCTACCTGTCAAAGTGAATGTCAAATTATTTTGTTTGATATCGTCAATTATCATTTTTAATTATTCTGTATTTTTTAATTTAAAACAATAGTAAAGTAGAATAATATTAGAAATAATACATATTCCGTTGATGGGAAAGTCAGCATGATTAAATGGTTTTATGGCGGAAATAACCAAATTGTATCTATCATTCCTAGCGCATCAACTGTAAGAAAAATTGTTATGCAATTTTAAATAAAGGTACGGTTTAAATAACTGCCTATGTAACAAAAATCACAACTACACTGTTAACGAAGAAGCGTAATCAAATGATATGGACTTTGCGTAAAAGAAAACAAGAATGTAAGTACCAAAACGGTGTGAGGTGCCGTAGGAATCTACACACCCAAGAGACCTGTTTTAGGATGACGAAGAGCGTAGATAAAACGTTTGCTAAAGCGTAAGCGAGGTAAGAGGCGGAATCTCAGGACCTGTCAATCTGATAACAATGGGGAAAACATTTTTATTATGAATGTGGCCTTGAGAAAATGCTGGAAACACTGAACTGTATAAGTACAGTTCAGTGGCTGGAAATGATTGTGAAGTTCCGTATTTCACCGCTAAGGGGCACAATTAAAAACTAAATAATATCATTCTAAATTTATCCCAAAACTCGTATATAAAGATATGCCGTTACTTACATCGTTAGAAAGTCTAGACAATTCTACATAATTTTGGTTTAAGTTTAATTGGCGTACTGCCCGTAGTAAGAGTGAGGGAAGCTATTGAAGGTGCAATCATTAAAATCGCTGTAAATTCTAAACTACTTATTCAATTTTAGTAAAATAAAGCTTGGTTGGAAGACAAATGTATGTATTTGAAATTGCTGTTCACATTATTATACAATAGTTCCTCATAAATGTGCTAGAGGGCGCAATTTGTTATAATATCGATTTTTCATGTTATTCCAAAAATTTAAACCACATAGTATATCTTTGACATCGCATTCGAAAAGTATACTAAATTTTTAACAAAAAGGGAAAAACCGCAAGTAGATATCTCAGCTCGTTTTAGAGTTATAGCGAAATGAAGTTTTTTTTAACAATTTAATTGACGAAGTTTGGATTTATTGAGCCGAATTGGATAAATGTTGGTCTCATATTAAAGAGTTGTTAATAGAATTAAGGACCAACAGTGATTTTTAATGTCTATTACCGTCGCTAGGGGGCGTTAAGAATTCAAAAATAAGGATTTTCTTTAAAATGTGGCTCACCCTGTAAAGTGTAAATAAAATCAAGAATCGGAATTTAATCCCAAAAATATTAGGTATTTAATGCCTCGATAAATGTTCCAACTGCCTTCCGTCGCATTCCAAACAGTTTCCTTATCTTGTTCGGGTGTATAAAACTGCTGCTTCAATTTCCGCAGCTGGTAGTTGACGAATTCTGTTTTCCATGTCAAATCTTGTTATCGGTGGGGTTAGGAATACAAGCAAATCAAGACACGTCAAATCGGGTGACCTGGCCGGCCAAGAAATAGGCTTTCCCTTCCTATCCAGCGTTCTTGAAAATATTCGTAATATACTGTCACACGTTAAGGGAAGCATGTACTGGACACCCGTCCAATTGTAAATTCATGATTCGCCTAATGTCCAATATCACATCTTCTAACTGGACTGGCAACTCATTTATTAAAGCTCTAAGAAAAGATTACGAGCTAGCGCACGATTAAATAAATTAGGGCAGGTAATTTTGCCGCCAATAATGCCACACCACACGTTTAGCCTCCAGCGGCCTTGGTGCTGCACTTCTGGAATCCAATATGGATTTTCAGCAGATCAATAATACATATTATGCATGATTACCCTACCATCACTATTAAAAGTAGCCTTGTCGGTCCATAGAATTTGTGATAAAACATTCCTATTTTCACGAATCATTCCAAACATCTATTGGCAAACATTTATTCTGTGATCAAAATCATCTTCGTTCGGGGTCTGGTGCAAAACTATATGGTAGGGGTGTTGACTAAAAATAAAAAGTAACCCGCACATAGTAAACTGTGTATCTATTAAAGAGAATGTGCTAATGTAATTATTTACTTGTGGTCTTTTAATGTTTCGAAGAGTAGTTCGAACTATTCCCAAATCTAAAGATAACGCCCTAGTTCCAATGTGTCTATTAAATTATACGTAAGCTAAGACATTAATAGTATTTATTTGTATATTCTTAAAGGGGACATTAAGAATACACAAATAAATATTATTAATGTCTTAGCTTACGTATAATTTAATAAACACATTGGAACGACAGTGGTAGACATTGAAAATCACTGTTGGTCCTTAATTCGGTTAACAACCACTATCTCATCAATATGAGACCAACATTTATTCAATTCGGCTCAGCAAATTCAAGCTTCGTCAATTAAAGTGTTAAAAAATGTTCATTTCGCTATAACTTTAAAACGAGGTTAGATATCAACTTGCGGTTTTTACATTTTTCTAATCTAATTTTCGAATACGATGTCAAAAATATACCGTGTGATTTAAATTTTCAGAGTAAAATAAAAAAAAACTGATGGTATAACAAATTGCGCCTTTTAGCACTTTTATTAGTAACTATTGTGTTACAAATGGAACGGAAATTTAAAATACCTACATTTGTCTTCCAAAAAAGCGTTATTTTACTAACGTTTAGAATTTACTGCAATTTGAATTATTACACATTGAAAAGCTTTCGCCACTCTTATTATGGTCAGTACGTCCATGAACCTTAAACCAAATTTATGTAGAATTGTCCAGACTTTGTAATGATGTAAGCAAAGGTATATCTTTATACAGGAGTTTTTGGAGAAATTTATAATCTTATTTAATTTTTATTGCACCCCCTAGCGTTGAAATACGGAACTTGTCATTGCCAAATTCTTAACAAAAAATTCCTTCTAATTGTAGTCAGATTGACAGGTCCTAAGATGCAGCCGCTTACCTGGCTTATTTGCCCACCCGGTGTAATAATAATAATAGGAATTTTTTACCTTTTTACACAATAACGAGCCAAATGTTCAAAATTTTAGGTGTACTGTGAGTCAACATACTCAAAAGATTAATGTTTGGGTGAGAATTTTTGGACATAGAAGGAACTTTATTTAAAATAATAGTTTGAATTATTGAGTACGAAAATTAAACCATCTTTTGAAGAAGAAAATCAAGAGATTTGGTTTCAGATGGACAGATGTCTAACTCGTAATTCTAGAATCGTTAGGAAATATTTGGTGGACGATATTCATAGGAATGTAATTGTTCTAACCCACCAATTTAATTGACCAGCTAGGTCTCCCGATTGCTCCCAAAATGACTTCTTTCTGTGGTGCTAAAGAAAAATTATAGAATATTTGGTTTGAAAATTTAATTTTGTGTTTATTCTGAAAGGATGTTACATAAAAGGTTAAACCCCAGTAGTCTGATATTTCTTTGACTTTGGTTTCTTTACATAGAAATTTTCATTATTTAACCGTACTCTAATCGTTGATGATTTGATGTGTATTATAATTTGATCTATTTATACGACAAAAAATTAGACTTTTTACTGTTCCAGGTGGCATAAAGGTGTGGGAACAGCGGGGTAATTCGAAAAATACGAATCATAGAAAAATCCCTAGGTACCAAAGTTATAAGAAAGTTCGCTGGCTATCTGAAAGTGACTTTCGGTTTGACCTCAACCATCATCTCTAAGGTCAAGTCGACTTTTTGCAATGGGACCTATTGTGCATTCAAACTACAATTATTGTAGTTTATTTTATATTGATAGTAACCACAGGACCACGTCAATAGTCCTATTGTTCACTATATATTATATTTCATCATTATACAGAAATACAAAGCACTCTACTCTTACTTAAAGAAAAAGAGACGAAATCTGACGTTTACAAATCTAATCGCGTGGGTGGTCTTCCAATGCGTCCACTCCGTCTTGATGAACATTACTATTACTGCAAGAAGACTTACAGGTTCTGAGGCCGCAACATGAAGGTGTACTATGATTATTTGTCTTATCATTACTATTATTCTGATCATGTTCGATATTTAATTTCTCAGTCTGTGAACGTGCTTAATTTAGTAGGAAAATCGAGCAGTACAAGATGTCTCAAAACACAATAGGCTAGTACAAGACATTTCAATTTTACGTAAACTATTAATATGTTAAAAAATTATTATTAATTTTATTAAGTACATAAATAAAAGGTTTACCTCGGGTAGGATTTGAACGTACATTACGTATTTACTTTTGAACTTATTCCTTCATAATAATACTTATAATAATTTAATCTAGTCAACTCATTAGCAAAGTACATGTCGTAGGTTCAAATTCTACTCGAGGCAAACTTTTTATTTATGTATTTAGTAAAATTAATGATAATTTTTAATTACATATTTATTTTTGAACGTATTCGTTTATATCAAAACTTATAATTATTTAACATTAGTCAAGTGAATGCTTGCGATATTGCAGGCTCACATTCCATTAATACAAGTAGATTGACTTTAATCTGATTATATTTAGAATTTACATCAGTTCTACATACATAACGACAAAATATACATCGATTGAGTCTTGTATCCCAATAGCTCAGTTGTTTAGAGCGGTACCATTTTATACATGTCGCAGGTTCAGATCCTACCCGAGGTAAGCTTTTTATTAATGTATTCAGTAAAATTAATAATAATTTTTAATTACATATTTACTTTTGAGCTTATTCGTTCATAACAGAACATAATAATTCTAAACTTTATCCCTTTCTATCGTACTAGATAAGTCACGGCGATAACATTTTTAACTCATACCCATTTCTCATGTACATGGGAACCTAATTTTTTTACCAAAACGTTGTCACCTAAGAACCAATGAAAGTGGTTTAGCAAACAGAGTTCTTTTGGGCTCATAAGTGTTGAAACACAAGGCGTGTTTCGATACCCAAACAGAAGGTGTTGTCAACACAGGTTTTTATTTTAAAGCATTATTTAAAGCAGCTTTTACTACAGAAACGCGTCTTTTGGCACAACCACTAGATTGTGGGTGATGTGGCACACAACGTTTAATAAATTCTATCGAATTAAACGGTGGCCCGTAATCACTAACCACACTGACAGGAAAACCCATGTCGGAAAGAGTGGTTTTTAGCTTCTGTATAGCCTGCATGACATCCACGTTATTTGACATTACCTGGATGTAAGTGAACCTCCACACTAGAATTACCAACTGTAAGCTTAGAGTGTAATTAATAAATTATATACGGGTTTTAACTCTGTTTATAACACCGAAATAAACTTTCTATAATAATTCAACAAACCTAAGTACGATCTCAATTGAATTATATCACGTGGTTCAGTTGCGCCAGAAATTGCTCGCAATAATTCTTTTTTTTTGGGTAAATACTTTCCTCGTCAACCCTTTGGCCAAGATACTTTACTTCATTACGAATTTTGCATTTACCCACACTTACTTTGTGACGTGCAATTCTTAGCTATCGTTACCTTAATTTAAGTTTCGAATTTGTGTTATCGGTATATCGGCAATATTAAAGGGGGTGTTTGCCCAGGTCATTTTATACAATAAAGTTCCTATAAACATAGGTCCGCAAACGCTTCGTTACCGATCTACAGCGTGTTGAAGTTTAATTTAAAAAAAACAGTCAAAAATTAGATTTTTCCAAAACGGCTTGAGATATCATAATGAAATTTTACGTGTTTTAATAGCTGTGGGAGACGCATACTTTGCATTACAACACGATGTTTCAGTCGTACCATTGGCGCGCGTATTGGCACGTCACCGGCTATTTTTCAAGAAAAAAGTAGGATGCCGCTGATTTCTCTAAAAATAAAAAATATTTTTTAATTCTTTGTTCAATTGTGATGAAAAAAGCTCTCTTGACTTTGTATCGTACGACGTACCGTTTTTGAGTAGCAAAAACATTTTAGTGCATGTTCATTTATCATGCGTACAAAAATATTTTTAAACATTCCTGTATTATTCACTGACATATCACTGATATATTGAATGAGTCTCGTGATTAATAATTTTGTATGTGTCGAATTTGTTGAAGTTCCTTATCATAAATCGCTATACGAATACCGAGATAGGAATGCATTAGAAGCTAGGCCGTTGTACACTGATAGATTTCCAGGCCGTATTGCTACTGATAGAAAAACTTTCGAATGTATTCATCGGCGTCTTTATGAAACATGCACATTAAGTCGAAATTGAGGAGCAGCAAGGTCAAGGACAGCAAGAACGGTAGAGCTTGAAGAGGATGTGCTGGACATGATTGAAGAAGATCGAAGTACTTCTACTCGAAAAATTGCTGGCGCTTTGGATATAAGTAATGGGACTATTTGGCACATTCTTAAGGAAAATTTGTTGTATCCATTCCATATACAACGCGTTCAAGCACTTCTTCCTGCTGATTTTCCTCCTCGCATTGCATTCTGTCAATGGCTTTTGCACAAAATGGTTCAAATCCCTCAACTCCTGATTCTGTTCACTGATGAAGCGAGTTTTTCAAGAAATGCAATACGGAATTTCCATAATAACCATGTATGGTGTGAAGAAAATCCAAATGAAATTGTTGAAGATGGTTTTCAACATCAGTTTTCTTTGAACGTTTGGATTGGGATTGTGGGTGGCTGCCTAATTGGACCAGTATTTCTACCCGGGAGACTTACCGTAGAGGTGTATCGCAACTTTTTGGAAAACACGCTCCCTGGATTTCTGGAGGACGTACCATTAGCAATTAGAGATGCAATGTGGTACACGCACGATGGCGCACCAGCTCACTTTAGTCAAGTAGCTCGTGATTTCTTAACACAAGCATACGGAAATCGTTGGATTGGCCGGGGTGGACCTCACTTATGGCCTGCACGATCCCCGGACTTAAATCCCCTTGATTTTTTCCTGTGGGGCAATTTGAAGTCCTTGGTGTACGCTGCTCCATTGGAAAACGTAGAAGACTTAAGAAATCGAATCATTGCTGGGTGCAACTCAATTAAAACAAATGCTAACTGAGTATAGCTGTGGACATATATCTGACTCCCTCACAACCTGATAAAGTGACTTCTCAACATGCAGTAGGTTTCGTAAGCAATATACCTTGCTGAGATAGACCGTGGTGCAAACTTACCGTTTTAATGTTCAAATTCTAATCTCTATATTTTTATTTGTTATAACTTTTACGTTGTATTTGGCCAATCGACGCAAGGCCGTATTTAGGAAACTTTTGGCTTCTACCATATTACTACCAGCAACCACCGTATCATCTAAGTAACATAGAATTACCAAAATCAGATACATTATTGATTGGTGCCGATAATACACCATCGATTAATCAAGTGTACTAGAACATAACAATGTGTGTTAATAGTTAAGTACTTTTGAACATTCTCTTGCAGTTTTTACTGTAACTGTTAAGGACCTATTATATCTAAAACAGCGAATACTTTACAAATCGACACACTTGCAATATCATCGGGTACAAAGGGTATTTGTCTACATGCAAGACTTTATTAGCGAACGTCACAACAAATTCGTACATTTTTATTTTTTTAGGAACCTCCACAATAGGTGAAGCCCATTTGCTACGTCTTATTTGCCTAAGAATGGTCACTCGTACTATTTGTTGTAATTTTTTTACCCGTGGTTTCATTTCATATGGCATCGAATACGCTTTCTTCACTTTTGGTTCTACGTTTTCTTTTGATTTAAATCTAAAACATTTGCAAAATTATTTTTCAGTGAATTTGAATGTACCGATTTTTCATTTTTGATATCTTGCAAACCTGCTGTATAGAAAAATTATTTTTCCAACTTGGGAACGAGATGCTTAACAGATTTGTATCTGACAATGGTACGAAGTCTTTGCTTGGCTTTATAAATATCAATTCCAATACATACATCTTACTTCAAAAAACCACATTAACGAGACACTCGTCCGACTACAACTTAAATAATCTCACTAGGAACTGCACTTAATCTATGTTCTATCTGTTTCAATGGCAAGATTAAAGCTTTTCCAAACAAATTGTTTCATATGATTGCTTGACAAGTCATCTTGAACGGTAATTTATCTTCCGAAAGCAGCTGCTTTTGTATATTTTCAGATTAAATACTGCAAATAGTCCTGTCGCGAAGCAGATCATCTAGAAATTGATTAAAAGTGCATGAACTTACAAATATTCGTAATTCCGCGATGTACTCGGTCACCCTTTTGTATCTGTTGAACGTAAATCTTTCGAATATTTCAGATACTGGAGGAGAGTAACGTTTTTTCAACAAATCCATTATCTTCTTATACGATAACTCATTTGGATTGTTCGCGGATACCAGATTTTTCAACCTCTAATGTACCTGTGGTCCTGCTAACGTCACGAACATCGACGCCTTTATTCAATCTCCAACACAGTTCACCAGGAATAATGTTCCATTCTTTCCAAATCCTTCCGTCTCACCTTTAAAAGCCTTAATGATACCAATTAAGCCCATTTTGAAGGGTGCTTTTTGAAATAATCTTGATTTTTGAAACCACGTTCAAGTTCCGTGAACCCCTGGGTTTTATTTAAACGTCTTTATGGTGTCACCTTGTACTGAATACCATTCAGTTTACATACAATGCAAAGGTTGACTTTAATTAGTTTGGGCACTGTCGATATTGACTGACTCTTGACGTTGATGAAAAATCACCACTGACTATATGTATGACATGAACAAGAAACTGTATTGGCACGTCGTCCCTTTTTGTTCATTGTTTAACCAATGTATATACTTTATAATCTCATCCTCGTCGCCCATATTATGTATTCAAACTACAATTTTTGAGAGTTATTTTATATTGATAGCAATGAATCAAAATTCACCAAAGGACCGCAGCCGCAGGTCAACGTCAATATTCCTAATGGGCACTTCATACATTATATTTCATTTATGTAAACATTCATCATTAGCACACATAATAAAATACTTATCATTTTTGGGATTTTCTAATGGTGTATTTTAAATTACACAATCTAAACATGTCGATAACACTTACAGTTAAAGTTGAAAAATTTTAATTTTCTTACTTAACTTATTCTGCCCTTCTTCATATGACCATCACATTGGCTTTTAGATCATATTCTCAGGTCACTTCTTAAAGTCACGAAGGTCATATCCGAACACAATATGTTCTCTCGTTTTCTTGCTGGTTTCATTTCCGGGTTAAAACGTAGAAGATTCTATTCAAAATAAATCAAATTGATCTTCAAATGTGCTTGAAGGTGATAGTCAAGGTCAAATCCGTCAGACACCCATGTAAATTTTCGTACAACTTTTGTTAAAAATGTTTAAGGTTTGTGTTTTTCAAGTTATACTGCTGTTCCTGTTCTTTGCGCCTTTCCATTGCAGATACTCTGTTCAAAGCACCGGAGCCACACAAAAGTAATTGTGTAGTTTAGAACAAAATGATCATAACTAAAATGAATGCACTTTAAAACTTTAACGGACACATAGCTAGATAAATGTTCTACTATGTAAGCAATTTTTGTTAATTTAGAGGGTATTTTGGTTATAACACTGTAATTACTTAATTCTTTAATCCTTATTCACTAATCTTATGATGACGATCCACCACCAAATAAAGACAGAACATTGTGATCATGTCATTTTACAGTGTAAATTTCTTATTTTCTAACATTAAATTTTTACAGATGGAAGCGGGGTTGTTACATTTATTTCCAATCTGAATGTAACGTGCACCGAAATTCCTGCATAAAAACCAATTAATGACTATTTAGTCTTGAAATGAGTTTAGAGTAATTTTAAAAATCCGTAGCGAATGCAACTATCGACATCAACCCAAAAATGTATAATAATCGGACCTGTTTCAAGCAAAAATTGTCAGGGAGAATATAACTAGTACTATGCTTACTATCGGTAATTACACCTGTTAAAGCAAATGAAAATTGAACGAGTGGATTAATCACATAGGATCGTGTAGCCATTGAAACTGCATGCTTTCCGTAGTAACGTGTCTATTACCACAATAAATTACTATCGTATATAATACAAGTGGTAGGAATCTTGCCAGTAATTTTTGTTAGTGAGATCGCGAGTAGTGGTGACGAAAATCGCCACGAGTACTTTAGCCCGAGTGCCTATTTATTATATAAAGACAACTACGAGTGATTGTGACTGACAACAATTACCAAAGACTCGCGAGTTGGATTCAGCAAGAATCGATTGGTTGCTAAATTTTGAGTTGGATTGTCGCTACAATAGGTACGTTGTTAAGGAAAGTATGCAGTTGGCTAAAACGACCCCATATGATTAATGAATTATATTGTGACCAAGAGACATTCAATTACAAATTTCAATACCTTTTTAATTCATTTTTACTAGTGAAAGCAGAAGAGGAAGCTACATTTGATTAATGTAACCTTCCTTTTTTTACTCATAGAAATAATTTATTAATTTTAAGATTTTTATTTAACAGCTTTCTGAAACAAGCTTTCTACTCAAGACGTACTCATTTTAACTCCAGTCCTTGAGGACAAGGGAATTTTTCCTGGCCGGAAGGAAATATCACCAAAAGAAATTCAATTAGAAATTTCAATACCCTTTTAATTCATTTTTCCTTTATTTTCTAAATCATTTTATATTGAATGCATAATTTCGTTTAGAGTATTCATATACACGCGCTTCCTCTTATTGTTCTACTTCCATAAATCACGTAAGCCCATATAATGTAGGGCAAAACCACAGATGGACTGTTTTCAAACTAACCTATATATATATAAATATATATATATATATATATATATATATATATATATATATATATATATATATATATATATATATATATATATATATATATATATATATATATATACAGGGTGATTCAAATTGAGGCTAACCATGGGGATTTCGAAAACGTTAAGAGATAGAGGGGTGGTTTAAATTTGGCAAAGATGCGAAATTTAGGGAACAACAACATGCTGCCGAGATTTTTTTAAAAAACCAAAATCTCTCATTTTCGTTTTTATTTTTTCCTGACCTTATTTACAAAGATGTGCAAAATTAAACACTACATTCTTAAAACAACTTTTTCTTGCCTACAAAATGGCGGCATCAAAATTTTAATACGACGTTTCGTCTTCTGACGACCATCAACTTTTTTATTTCTTATGGCCGCCATCTTGAATTCTTAGACCACTAAATAGAGCTTTTTTTTGTGATTTCAAAAATGTATAATTTGCCTACCTTATGTTGAACCGTTTAGCTAATATTATCAAAAAAGTAAAATTATTGTTGATTTTAAAAAACGATCTAGATACCATTGCACTGTAGATGCGTGTACATATTGTTTTTTTGTTATCAAGATACCTAAATTTACAAAAAAAAAAATAAAATTACTATTAACACATAATGTACTTTTGACTTATAAAAAAAACTATGAGAAACAAGTAAACGAAAAGGAACAAGTAAAGCAAGAAAAATAACAATAAATTAAACTATTTTTAAACGTTTAGGATTACAATAGGTGTTCAAAAAGAAAACCATTTTGTTGTACACACATATTAGCTCTTTTGATTACACTACGTATTACTCGTTGAATACTTCTTTGGGGAATATTTTGGCAGGCAGTTATAACGCTATTTCGAAGTTGTTTCGTAGCGCTGCGTATAAATAATATTTTTTAAGGTTCCTCATAAAAAAAAATCTAGCGGAGTAAGGTCGGGACTACGGGCTGGCCATTCGATAACACCTCTGTTACCTATCCATGCGTTTGGAAAAATTTCGTTTAGATAATTACGAACTAAAACAGCGTTATGTGGTGGGGCACCATCTTGCTGCCACCAAAGTTCTCTTAATTCGTTAAGTGGCATTTCTTCCTAATACCCCAGCATTGGTCCTCTTAAGAACTCTAGATATCTAACCGAATGTAACGTATCCTCATAAATAAAAGGGCCTAGTAACCTATTCTTAGTTAAACCGATCCAGATGTTAAACCCAAAGCGAATTTGATCTCGGACTTGCCTGTTCTCTCTAGGATTTTCAGTTGCCCAGATGTGTTCATTATTGCGATTAAAAACGCCTAAATTGGAGAAGCGACATTCATCAGCCCAAATTATTTTTTCAACAAAATTCGCCTTATTCAATGTTCTCCACGCTGTTGTTTGCGGGATATTTAAATTTACAGATATCTCTCTTGTAGAAATAGACGGGTTTAGGTTTACTTAAAATTAAATCAAAACATAGATCTGTGACAAAAAAAACATAAGAAATACTGTATCAAGAATTTCCTCTTTAACTGCTAAAGGGAGCCTACTCCCGTATTTCGGTCTTGATGCATTAAATTGTCCGTATTCTGACAAATTTCGGTGAAGTCTTAAGAAATAACTTTCGTTTGGTTGATTTCTTTCAGGGTACATTTCAAAATAGGCGTTTAATGTATCTCTCGAGTTTCTGCCTTTGGCATAATAGACTTGCAACATGTCACGCTTTTCATCGTTTGAAAATGGCATTTTAAATACTAATACAATTACAACATTCACAAAAAAAAACACAAATACGATTACAGTACAGTAGCCATATTAAATACAATAAAGAATAATCAAATTCAAAGGTATCTTGATAATAAAAACCAATATGTACACGTATCTACAGTGCAATGGTATCTAGATCGTCTTTTAAAATCAACAATAATTTTACTTTTTTGATAATATTAGCTAAACGGTTCAACATAAATTAGGCAAATTAAAAAAGAAATAAAAGAGTTGATGATGGTCGGCAGAAGACGAAACGTTGTATTAAAATTTTGATGCCGCCATTTTGTACGCAAGAAAAAGTTGTCTTAAGAATGTAGTGTTTAATTTTGAATATCTTTGTAAATAATTTCGCAACTTTGCCAAATTTAAACCACCCCTCTATCTCTTACCGTTTTCGAAATCCCCATGGTTAGCCTCGAATTTGCATCACCCTGTATATATATATATATATATATATATATATATATATATATATATATATATCAGGGTGTCCCCAAATTGCATAACCAAAAGGGTAATGAAGATTACTTACGTGAAAATAGGCCGATTTAACTAAAGTTACCTTAGTCTAGAGGTTGATAATAACGAAGCTACAGGGTGTCAAAGTTGAAAAAATAAATCACATTTTCTTTCATATCTTTCGACTGCTTTGAGCTAATTTTATAAAATTTCTTATATTTGGGTTTCTTGGGATGAGAAATTCAAATTTAACATCGATTTTGGTGTATTTCCTAGAGGGCGCTACAAGCGACCATTAGGGCATTTTAAAACCGCTACAACTTGCTTGTGCTACACTGTAGGCGCTTATAGTATGGAATAATAGTTTTCCGTACCTCTTCTGCTTAAAAAAGGTATACCTTCTTGATATCGCTAAGAGCACTGGTTTCCTAGAAAAACGCATCTAAAGCTCATGATGCTTGCAAATTATCCAAAAGTACAATAATAATTCATAACAATTATAAGAATAATTCATGAAGCCGATTTATTGAAAAAAATAAAGAAGAATGAAGTTTTTCAAGAATAATAATTATTGAAGAAAAAACAAAAACAATAATTAACAATATGGAGAACAACATTAAATAATTAAATTGCATTATTATCAACGAAAAGCTAAATAAAAATTAAAAAAATAAAATTACGTTATGTAAATTTTGTATTTAACAGGTGCAATTGATGCAGTTTTCTGAAAGGTATTTAATTTGCTAATTCAACAAATGTTCAAAATTTCCACCATTTTCCTGCATGTACAAGTTAATTCTTTTTAAAAAATTACATTATATTCTGGACAATACTTCAGGACTATTCTTCAATAAATTGACCAACAATTCTTCTTGCGTATTTACTAGGGATGCATAAACTTTTGATTACAAGGCACCCCACAAAAACAAATCACAAGGTGTCAAGTCTGGTGATCGAGCCGGCCAGTACACAGGTGCGTGATCTCATCTTCCAATCCAGCGCTGTGGATATACCTCATTTAAATGTTGTCTTACATTTAAAGTAAAATGAGGAGGTGCGCCATCATGCATAAACCAAAGGTCACGACGAAGGAGTAAGGGCAAAGTACCTATCTCCATTCAGCCGATTTGGCAGTAGCACGGGACCAATAATAAAAGTGTCCACAATTCCAGCCCAGATATTTACTTGAAATTGATGCTGATAATGAGATACTCTACTTTCATGAGGGTTTTCAACAGCATGTTCATTATGAACATTGAAAATACCGCATCTAGTAAAATTCTACAAAATGGTTTTACTAAAATTTGGATTTTCGATTCTTATATGAATGTTAAATCGACAGAAAGCTAAACGTTGATCAGGATTCACGGGCAATATGTCTGAACTTTTCGAGTATGAAAGGGGGGCAATAATTGTTCTTGACAAACTCTATGAACTGATGATTTCGAAATTCCCTACCTTTTCTGCTTAAAAAATGTAGGGAAAATTATTATTACTTCCATTCTAAAAGGGCCTACAGTGTAGCACAAAAGAGTTGTAGCGGTTGAAACATGTCCTAATGGTCGCTTGTAGCTCAAAGCAGTCGAAAGAAAATGTGATTTATTTTTTCAACTTCGACACCCTGTAGCTTCGTTATTATCAACTTTTGGACTTAGGTAAGTTTAGTTAAATCGGCTTATTGTTACGTAAGTAATCTTCCTTATACTTTTGGTATCCAATTTAGACACCATATATATATATATATATATATATATATGTATATATATATATATATATATATATATACATGAGTCGTTTTGTAGATAAACTTTAACAGGAGATAGAACACATGTTTCTAAAAAGAAAAGTTCCTATAAACATATGTCGTAGAAGGCTTCGTTTCGAGATACAGGGTGTTGAATATAATTTTTTTCTCAAATTTTCATTATAACTTATAAACGAATGCTTAGATTTTTTCATGTTGGAGATAATGTCTATTAATTAAGGGCATAAAACAAGCGATAAGAATGTTCACAAACTTGCACAGTGGCGGAGTGGAGGGTGCTCAACCCTTTCATAAACAGAACTTCTACGCCAATGACTTTTTTTTTAAAAACTGTTATTTTCATTATCTACATACAGTTTAACAAAAATAATGTACCTTATTCTGTTTCGAAATTCCTGTGCGTTTCCGAGTTATTTTGATTTTTAGTGTTTGATGTGGTACTAAGTTAAGTAATGTGCTTTATGTGAATAATTGAATATAAAGTTTTTAATAAAAAAGATATAATAAAACATTTAGAGCCATTTTAGTACCTAACATTAGTTTTTTTAAAATTTCAAATACATTTTCATTTATAAATAGGTAGGTTATCGGTTAATAACTTAATCAAAATGAAATCAATCTGGCACAATTTTATTAAAACTCGAGCCTATACGAAAAATTAAATTAGATTTTTAATATTTTAGGCAATCACTAACTTCATGTTTGTTGCAACGATATTAAACATAAGTTTAAAATTTCGAAAAAAAAAATCTTAACATGGAAAAAAATCAGTAATCATAATACGCATATTCAAAAACTCTAATGCAAAGTGGAAAAGTTTTATTTTAAATGCTTATTATAAACACCATACAAATTAATGGATGAGGTTTGATTCTACTAAATTGATCGACGATATCTATGATTATTTTAAAACAAATGATTTTAGTAAACATTTTGACATTTTAATGACATTAAGTGTTCATTATTATTTGATTATTAAGTTTATTTGATTTCAAAATATGCCTCCGCCAAGACAGTTAACATTAACGGAAAAAGCAAGATTAGTTTTAATATGTGGAGATAATTACAAATCAGTGCGTGAAGCAGCAGACATTTTCAACCAAAGGCATCCTGATAATAATCCAATCCATTATTCTACAGTAAGCAGAATTTTAATGAAATTTAAACAGACATGGTCTTTAAATTATAATTACAAGAGACAACGCACCAAAACAGTTTGTAATGAAGAAAATCAGTTACAAGTTCTTCAGGCAGTTGTAGAGAACCCTAGAAAATCCACTAATGAAATTTATAAATATACGGGCGTAAAAAGAACCAGTGTCAAGAATATTTAAAAAAATAACAAGTTCCATGCCTATAAGCCAATGTTTATTTGCACATTTCAAGAGCGGGACTATGACTTGCGTTTTGACTTCTCCATGTGGATTCAAGGAAAAATAGAAGAAGAACTTAACTTCCACAAACACATTCTTTTTGGGGATGAATCCACATTTACCACAAATGGCGTTGTCTCGTCCCAAAATTGTAGGTGATGGTCGGATGAGAATCCAAATTTTGTCATTGACAGTAAGAACCAATATTATAAAAAAACAAACGTGTGGTGCGGTATAATCAACGAAAAGTTAATAGGACAATTTTTTTTTCGTCAAAACCTTACAATTTTTACAAAACGAACTAACGGACTTTTTTGATAACATGAGCTTAGAGGAACGACGTAAACTTTGGTTTGTACATCCCGCGTATTCGGCTAGAGTGGTTTCTGATTGGTCAAATGAAGAATTTGGTGACAAATGATTAGGGCGAAATACCGATCCACGTTGGCCTCCTCGTTCGCCAGATCTTACCCGACTAGACTTTTTTTTTTGAAGAAATTTAAAACAAAAAGTTTATAAAGATCGACCATTTAATAATCTCGAGGAGTTGGAAAACTCTATCCGATTCCATTGCGAAAATTTTCCGGAAAGAGTATTGTGATCTACCCTAAATGAATTTTATGATCGGACAATTAGATGTATTGAACGACAAGGTGGGCATACGGAGACTCGTCGATAGTTGTGTTGTTGTGTACATATTATTTAATTTTTTTTCTTAATAATTTTTGTTCGTTTATTTTGATTTTGTAAATCATTTAAAATAAAGCTTTTGCACTTTGGATTAGAGTTTTTGAATAGGCGTATTATGATTACTGATTTTTTACCATGTTAAGATTTTTTTTTCGAAATTTTAAACTTATGTTTAATATCGTTGCAACAAACATGAAGTTAGTGATTGCCTAAAATATTAAAAATCTAATTTAATTTTTCATATAGGCTCGAGTTTTAATAAAATTGTGCCAGATTGATTTCATTTTGATTAAGTTATCAACATGTTTTGGTAAAATGCAAAAAAAGCCAAATTACTAACCTTTTTCAAAAAAAAAAAAAATTACTTAGAGGACCACGCTTTGGTATTCGGGCATAACTTTTAATTCTAAATAACATTTCTTTATTACATTTAGCCGAATTTTTTGAAATAAGGGTACTTTACTCTTGTGCAATTTTTATATTTTTTGACCTACCGTGTATACCGTTCTACGTGCACCTAAAATGGTTATCAAACATGCACCAACTTTTGGCAATACCTGTATTTTGGACGAGGGATTAATAAAAAAATGCACGTAATTCTGAGAGCGAAATCCAGAAAGGAAACTTTTAAAATAATTATTGCCCTTTTAGTAACTTTAAATTTGGCGGCTATTAAATTCTCACCAAGAACGTTCTCACTATCGCCAATATTTGGAAAATTCCCTAACAGGGTATTTATTTTTAAGAGTTGACTTTCTGGATTACGCAACCAGAACTATGTGTAATTAGGTGAAAGAGCAACTGAAATGAAAACTGACAGTTAGTTGTTAAAGTGACAGTTGTTCAACATTAGTTTTATGAAGTTGTAAAATGCCCCACAAATTTAGTCATAAAGAATATGCCGATATGATCTTTGTTTATGGGTTCTGTAATGGTAGTAATGTTCGTGCAGTGGAGGAGTATCGACGTCGTTTTCCGAATCGAAGAGTTCCTAACAAGCGAGTATTTCAAACTGTTTTACACATGCCGGCGAAACTGGGACATTTCAAGTGCAAGTATTGTTTCTGAAAGAGAACACGGAATCGCTGTTGGACTTGAAGAAGATATTTTGGATGTGTAGACGAAAATCCAGAGATAAGTACAAGGCGCATCGCAATCCAATTTGAAATACCGCAAACAATGGCTTGGAAAACACTTAAGCAACAAGGTTTGAACGCTTATCATTTGCAAAAGTACAAAATCTCCACGAAGGCGATTATCCTTTAAGGCTACAATTTTGTCATTGGATTCGGGAAAACAGAAGATTGTGTAAAGACATTTTGTGGTCGGATGAAGCTCAAATTACTCGAGATGGACTTAACAATTGCCACAAAAATCATCGATGGTCGGACGAAAATCCCATGCTACGATAGAACACAATTTCCAACATCGATTTAGCATTAACGTTTGGTGCGGTATTCTAAATGATCAATTAATCGGTCCTTTCGTATTAGATGCGCGCCTTACTGGACAAGGATATTTACGTTTTTTAGAAGACCATTTAGAAGAAATATTGGACGAAGCACCTTTAAATATTCGACAACGAATTATCCTCCAACATGATGGAGCGCCTCCTCACTATTCAAATAATGTACGAAATTTTCTGAATACCACTTTCGGCGATCTTAGGATTGGCAGAGGCGGTCCGCTTCCTTGGCCACCGAGATCACCGGATCTCACTCTGATTTTTGCCTTTGGGGATGGATGAAGTCGTTAGTTTATGCTACCAAAGTGGAAACGAGGGAAGCGTTACTAGATCGCATTCTTAATGCAGCAGCTATCATTAGAGCGAACAATCGTTCATTGAAACTCGCTACTAGTGCAGTTTATAAACGCGCAAATAAGTGTATTCAAGTGGGCGGTGGTGTTTTCGAAAATTTTTCGTAAATTAATGCTTCGAACATTTTTCGTAAATTAATGCTATTTTGTTTATTTTTGTAATTCATTTTGTAATAAATTTTGTTTGCTTTTAAATATCTCTGAAACAAATGAAAATCGGACTTGAACATATGAGTTTATTTTACTTATTTTGGCTTCCTCGACATATTTTTAAAATATTGCCACTTCCTCGCGAATCACCCTGTATATATATATATATATATATATATATATATATATATATATATATATATATATATATATATATATATATATATATATATATATATATATATATATATATTTATTGATAATATTTCGATTGAATCCGAGCTGAATTTTCTACTACGGTTTAACGAACCATGTCATCGATTATTAATTAAATCACGAGTTGTATTTTATTAGAAAATATAATGAATGAAATAATTTGTGTATTTCATTCGTTTCTTAACCGGCGTGTATTTGTAAATACTGTCGAATTAATTTTGTTAGCGACGGATCACAATCGGTGTAATAGACACGTTAGTAAGGAAAGTATGCAGTTTCATTGGTTAAAACGACTCGGGTGATTAACGGATACATTCTGAGTAAAATAACTTGCGAGTAAGTTGCTTATATGCTTGTACTATTATTAATTTAAAAAAAAATTGAAGCACTAAATGGTAGATCACAACCTAGATTAATCACAGGTGTCACAAAGAAAAAAATATGAATAATTTTTTTTTATTATTCTATTATTTTCTTTGTAGTTTTATTTAAATAAATATGAATTAATAGTGTCTAAATTCCTGAAGAGTATTTTAGTAGAACCAATTTATATACAATTTGAAGGCAAATCAGTATCGGAATATTTTAATCGTCATTACAAAAAAAAATGTTCTACAGGGAAATTATATTCGTAATATTTAGTATTTAATTTAAATTACCGTTTTCATTAATTAAAATACAACATTTCGATAACAATTTCAGTTATCTTTAATTACTTGAGATAAATAAATAAATTTATGAAACATGTTTTTCAAGTATTCAAATTTAAGAAATATGTTTCATATTTCATAAATTTGTTTTAACATCTCAATTAACTCTTAAATATATTACCATTTACTAAGGACGATTACTGTAATTGTTATCGAAACGCTTAATTGTATATAAAAGATAAACAAAGAAAGTATACGATTTAATTACCCAGAAAGATAAGTATTTTAATTATGTGTGATAATCGTGAAAGTTTATATAATTATGTCGTCTTTATTGGCGGTAATTCATAATTTATTGATTTGACTTATTAAGATTCAGGGATAATTCAACTGTTAATAAACAAACCCAAAATTATTCAGTTTTAAACAAAGTTTGGATTTAATGAATTACGAAAGATGCGGATCTTTAATATACTGTTATAAGCAGTTTTTCTAAAACACTTGATCTTAAGTATAATTTTCATTGTCTTATTGTAATACGGTTTGTATAAGCTCATAAACCTTTAAATGCTTTATAAAGTGCCCAGTAGTACATAGCGGTGTGTAAATTTGGAATTAGAATCAACTTGAGACTAACATAGCTCAAAACTATTTAACCGAAACTCACGCTACGATATTCTAAAACCTCATAATCCATATAATGTCCGTACAAGGTACCTAATGTAATGCAAATCCCACGTCTAACGTAATAAAACTGCACATGCAACTGCATTCCATGTATTTTCACGGACCGTTTGGGAATTGCATGAATAAATTCAAATTAGACCTACAACTTCTTCTTCAATAATGCATGACTTTATGAATTGAAGAACTTAATTTGCTGAAGGTTGTTGATAAAATTTATACTTGAAAGTGCGCACCTCAATTTTCGATTTTTATAAAAAACTTGTAACAAACAGCAAGGGTTTCTCGCAAGGGATTATAACTGGCGAAATATTTCATAATATATATGTGGCAGACATTGGGCGTGTGCATTTTACAAGTCTGGAAACTGGATACAGTAATAGCCAAAAGATCTAAAATAGAATCCTCGGGTGTACAGTTATGTGCTACGACCACAGAATTCAGGAAAGCGCTCCGGACGCTGAGAAATAGGGAAATTACGATCGAGGGAAATGGCTTATGGATAAGGAATAGTGAGGACACCCCAGATAACCCTTCAGGTACCCTCTTTGAGACTGTAAAAGGACAACGTATTATTATTGGAAATATATGATGCGTAGGCGGGAAAAATACACAATGATACTGCTATAAGCATTTCGAATGGACGAAATATAATTTTATGAAAAACACTTTTCCGATATCGACGGATCAGTCATTTCAGTAAAAACTCTGTATTTCTTTTTTAAAGTCGATATAAAAAGAGAAGTTAGGAATTATCGATCTATCACCTTATAAAAACGATATAAAGGCACTCAATTTTTAGACGTATAAGTAGAGCGACAAATTCAACGACGCGAAGAGAGACTGTGGCCGTCAAACAGCACACCCTTGGGATTTAAGGATAGCATGTCGATAGTTGACGAGATGAGGTGGCGATTTGTCCAGTCTCCAGGGCCATTCTTCTATTGCTGGACTTTCCCTGTAGACTCGCTTTTGATAACGTCAACAAGATACGTATTCACTTTACTCATTTCAATTACTTTCAGATATAAGATATTAAATACCAAAACAAATAAAGAAACAAAGTTAATCGCTTCAGGCGAAAAGTCTTATTAATTAAAAGTTTAGAACAAAAAGTATTTGGGTAAAATAAATTTTTATGAAGGCAGCTTGAAAGGGATTAAATGGCATTAAGATCTTAATTGTACTTCATCAACTGAAATTTCATCAATAAAACTTTCGACACTAACGAGAGCTAGTGCGTAATGAAAGCTTGTAGATGTAGTTTACAATTTCCTTCGTTTTTTTTTACTATACTACCTAGTTCCGGTTTACCTAGCAAAAGGCAAGTGTAAGTACAGTCAATAAGTACCTTGTTAAGCAAGAAATTATTTTATTTAATTCTTTTGCTGGAATATTGGGGTCTCAATATTTTCTGTATTGAACAACCAAAAAGGTGAAGCAAAACAACTCTTTGTTAACCCTGTCACTGACAGCTTCTTATTTTTTGTTTGAAAACTATGAAACTTTGTAAATAGAAAGTATATGATTTTAAAAACATATTTTATTTTTTGTATTTCTTTGAATTTCCTTTCCATTTTGAAATTAAAGCATGTCCATTGTGATGGACATTGTGACTTTATTGAAAAATTATCAATTTTATTTTTAAATATTTTATTAAGAAAAAAAAAGAAATCTGAGATTACATTGTTAGAATTTGAAAATATATTACGAAAATTATGTTTTTTCATATGGAAATGTAAACTTCACTTGTAACATATAAAACTTATCTTTTGTTTAATGGTATTTAATTATACATATGATACATAGTTATCTGTCTATATTTGTTAAAATTGTTAAAGTTGTTGTAAAAATTGTTTGAAAATTAAACATAAACATCACCCCGCTATTAATATAACAGTTTGGGAAACGCATAAAGCCAACTATAAAATTAAATTTTAGTAAAATAAGGCAGTTTAACAATATTTAATTTTTAATGACCTAGTTATTCTTTACTAAAATTTAATTTTATAGTTGACTTTATACGTTTCTCAAACTGTGCTGATGTTTATGTTTTAATTTTTCAACTTTGACAAAATTGTTTGCAACATCTTTAACAATTTTTAACAGATATTACTACTGACGAAGATAACTGTAAGTGTTATCGAATCGTTTAGATTGTATAATTTAAAATACACCATTAAAAACACCTAAAAAAAATAAGTATTTTATTATGTTTTTCATGTTTATGAAAATTTAAAAAGCAGTTTCTCATCTTAGTTAAACACAAATGGACATTGAATTTTGAACAGAACACGTGCAGTTTTCCATTTTACAGCTAGTATTTTCTTGTGATATTGTTAACATTAGGGAGATGGACGTACCTGACACTGGTCTGTTTTGGTTCGTTTAGATTTATTACCATCTATACCTTGGCCGTCCTTTTTTTGGGGGATTCTTATGAAAAAATTATCGAACTTGTATTTTTGTACACCATATTATATATATATATATATATATATATATATATATATATATATATATATATATATATATATATATATATATATATATATATATAATATACAGGTTGCGTGTCTGCTGCGTGGACGAAGGATTGCTCCTTAACTATTAGAGATATCAAAACCAATTTTGGTGTGGTAATACATGATCATTGGACCTATATTCTAAAAATATTTAAGTATATACAGGGTGATTGATACAAATATGCCAACCCAAACCTGTGTTTTTTTAATGGAGCACCCTATTTTTAGAATTTTTGAATTCACTGTTACATTTAGAATAAACTTGTAGAAATATGTATCTCTATCACTAACAGTTCTGCAGATATCGTCACTTTAGTACCAAAATAGAGTTAACTTTGAAACCACGATGCGAGCGTTGTCACCGTGATTTTGTAAATCTGTTTATACTACCGACTATTAATAATAGTCTACTAACGAACAAACTGGGAAACTTTTCGAAAGCATGTAAAACTATACAGAATGATTAACTTACGCGAAATGTAATTTTTCTTAATTTTTTCAAATGCAACACCCTGTATATTTTTTCACATTTCGATTCCCAGTGAAAAGTAGATACTAATTGCTAATAGGTTTCACAGCCATAAGTCGACCCTTCTTGAGATATTGGCGCTTTTACGTAAACATATTCTAAAATACAAATTTAATATGACAATAGAATTCAACAAAACAAACCAGGTAGGCTAGCCACTCGTAATAAAGAGGAACAATTGCATCTATTGTTTTGATGTTTGTATAATTATTAAAATATTGTTCCATTAGTTTTTGTGTTTTTGGATTGTCGTTTTGTCAATTTTTGTATAAAATGAATTTTTCCAAAGAAGAAATGGTCGATATGATCTTTATTTACCACGCAGCTCAAAGAAATGCTTTGCTGGCTAACCATTTGTACTGTGAACCATACCCAGAGAGAAGACAGCCGCGAAAAGAATCGTTTATGAATGTAGCTGAGAGATTTATAAATTCTGGAAGTGTGTGTTATCCCAAGAGCACAACAACGAACCCAAATGAAGAAATTATTTTTCAAGTTGTGTCATCTCTTATAGAAAATCCGCAAAATAGTACCACACCTAGACCTAAATAGAAATACAGTTCGCAGCATTATAAAAGAAATTGCATCTTTATCATATCGACCATCATCAAGCTTTAAGTGAAATAGATTTTCAAAATGGTGAATCTTTCTGCCAATGGGTAACTACTAAAGTCAATGAATTTTGTTAATAACATTCTGTTTACGGATGAGGCAACTTTTCACAATAATATCAATATTAATACGCATAACTATCATCACTATTCAGATACATCTTAAGAGTTGTTGATCACCAGCATCGATGGTCAGTTAATGTGTGGGGGTGGTGTAATCAATTTTAATGTGGTTGGTCCTTTTTTCTGTGATGGGAGTCTTATTGGAGAAAGATATTCACAGTTTTTGGAAAATGATTTACCCGAGCTTTTCGAAAATATCGAGGTAGATAATATTCGTAAGATGTGGTTTCAACTGGATGACGCTCCTCCACACTATGCATTCAACGTTAGGAAATATCTCGATAGAAATTATCCGATGAGGTGGATAGGACAAGGTGGTGTGCAAAACTGTGTTACATTCGTTACTTTTGCTGTACGATTAAGTAAATTTTTGTGATCTATTAAAATTAATGAATTACTCGTATTTCTTTGAACTTTCTATTTTTCTAAAAATAATGACATTTCTCTAAGCTTATTTCTGTAGTTTCTTGAATATGTTACGCTTCACAATTAAAAACATTTCTGAAGTGGTTAGGTAAACTTTTTGATGGTCACTTATAAGTTATATTTCAACTTCATGTGTTGGGAGTCACTGGTATATATCAGTTTGACATTCGATTATTTGATTTTTAATTTCACTTCCTGTTTTTTGTTTGACGAATGAAAAGCCATTTTGTGTTTCCTAAAAGAAAAATGTAAATTTATGGACTTTATTTAGCCCATCGATGATTGTCGGTTTTATAACATTTTTCTAAATTTTGTGCCGAATCGCTATAATTAGTGGGTATAAACGATTTATATCGGATATACAGGAAATACTGAAAACAGGTGAGCTTTTGTTACGCTTGGTTTTTTTGTTCTTCTACCACGTTTTACTTTCAGACAATCGATCTGGTTCGATTGAAGAACAAATCCATTAAGAAAATCATTAAACCAATTAGCTAAAGGGGTTAGACTTAACCTCACAAATTTCTCTAACCACGAAGTTGTTTTTACATTTCAGATTCGCTGGTAGGAATGTAACAATCTACTTTAATGGTTGCTAGCTTTATTTTTATTTTAGGGGAAAACAATTACTATTTAACTGTTCGAGACAGTTATAAGCTGTTATCGTACTCATGCTTGACTGAATCCATTTCTGAACGTTACCATTAATACTTTTCTGATTCTCTACCTCATTGAAGGTAAGATTGATATTCATGCTTTCATTTGGCTGTATGTATTTAATTTTAGAGGTACTTTTTGTACGCCATATAATATACTTTTTGTATGCCATATAATATACTTTACGCACACCATCTAAATATACTTGTATGCTATGTAAATATGGATATATAATTCGTACATAGTTGTACATACTGGAATTTGGCTGATGAAGTGTGTTACTTATTACATAATTAGCAAGAGATTTGACTTCAACACCTGTGAAATATTTGAAATTATAATCTTCCGACAGGCTGGGATATAAAAGATAAGTTATAAACCATTCATATTCGTTGTCTTTGGATACCTTAATGTTTTGATTAATCTGTGATTAATCCTATAAGTTGTCTAGACCTATGTACATATTTGTGATAAAACTTTAAGTGTTATTGCACAAATTTTTGCACTTTTACATGAAATCGCTTTGGGGAAAATTTTGAGTATAAAAATTACCGTACTTATTGGTAATCTATGTATTTAAACACTGTTTTGTAAGAAACTGTGTAACTGGATGCATTCAGCTCAACAGATTCTGGTTAAAGATTTTATATTTATTTCTGTTATATTTGTTTACTGCAAGTTATTCATAGCAATTATATTATTACTATAAGCTTTTATTCAATGTGCCTTTACAACTTGGGGAATGCTTAAATTACCTGTTTACTGTATTTTATTAAAGACTATAAACATATGTTTTAGCATAACTTAGCTTTGAAATTCTATATATTACTTTGCCATTTTTGGATGTAAATTTAACTTAATTTTATTATCTAAATTCTAGTATTAGACTCTTTGGGTGGCTTGCTATATTGCGTATTTAAGAGCACAAATATTCTATGTATTATCTCCGTGGTTAACGATTTGTGTAACACAATTGAAATTAATTATTTATTTAGGGAATTATCTTCCTTTTTACTTTTTGGGGAATATAAATTAAATTATATGTGTGTACATACAAATGCAACTGACATGATTTGTAATTAATATACCGCTTTTGTTTTGGGGACTTTCTGCTTTATAACTATTTTTCCTAGTGCTCAGATCCTTTCACATACTCGTTACTTGGCTAGAAAAGTGGCAAATTATCTATTAACCTAGGGCTGGCTGATTTATCATTCTAGCTGGCGCCCTCTCTTCTCTTTCAGCTACAGATACCATCTGCATCACTGTAGAACCCCTCCACCTCTACCGTAACCGAGCTACCGGCAAGTCCTATAAAGGTATCTCCTCAGTTAGGGTAAGTTTGTGTACAAAGTCGAAGTTTGCACGTAACAACTGGCCAGCCAGATCACCGGGTCTTAAGTCCCTTGATTTCTTCCTTCGGGGCTACGTTAAAGAAAAAGTTTACCAACATCCTCCCACTACAAGCGAAGAGATGAAAAATAGAATTAGAGCTGAGTTTCAATCCATTTCGCCTCTTATGTTTGTTGCGAGTGAATTTTTCGTTTACCGAGCGAATTGCAAAGTGTTTAGCTAAGCGTGGTCAGCATTTTGAACATTTAATTTGAATTTATTGTTTTGATGTTCGTATTTTCTTATTTGCTATGGATTATACTTTATTTGTTCTTCTGTATGTCAATATTTTCAAATAAAGCGTCATTATCTCAAGAAGAGTCCGTCTTATGGCGATGAAACCTATTATCAATTAGTATCCACTTTTCACAGGAAATCGAAGTGTGAAAAAATATACAGGGTGTTGTATTTGAAAAAATTGAGAATTACATTTCGCATAAGTTAATCATTCTGTATAGTTTTACATGTTTTCGAAAAATTTCCCAGTTTGTTTGTTAGTAGACTATTATTAATAGTCGGTAGTATAAACAGATTTACAAAATTGTGGTGACAACGCTCGCATCGTGGTTCCAAAGTTAACTCTATTTTCGTACTAAAGTGACGATATCTGCGGAACGGTTAGTGATACAGATACAAATTCATATACTTTTATTCTAAATGTAACAGTGAATCCAAAAATACAAAATATACAGGGTGGCATTAAAAAACACAGATTTGGGCTGGTATAGTTTTGTCAATCATCAATGATCGTGTATTACCACACCAAAATTGGTTTTGATATTTCTAATAGTTAAGGACAAATCCTCCGTCGACGCTGTAGACACCCACCCTGTATATATATATATATATATATATATATATATATATATATATATATATATATGTGTGTGTGTGTGTGTGTGTGTGTGTGTGTGTGTGTTATCTCTGGTGGTGTTGCTTGTGTGGTTATACTGCTTTGTTTGTCATCATGTTGATCAATAATCCCGACAATTGTGAAGTGCTAGTTGAAGTTTATGATGAAGGTGTAATGAATGACGAAAATGTGCGTAAATGGTGTAGGCTTTTTAGTGAAGGAAGGACAAATGTTCATTATGAAGAACGATCTGGCCGGCCTGCTGCCATGAATGAAGATTTGATACAAAAAGTTGATGAGGAAAGTCGCCAAAACAGGCACTTACTATTAACGAACTTCATCAGAAATTTCCACAAGTATCAAGGGCAGTAGTTTACCAAATTCTTACTAACTAGTTTAACTATCTGGCGGTAGAGCTATTTGATGAGGGCATTCAAAAATTGGTGCCACGGTTTAACAAATGTTTAGATATTGAACGTGACTACGTTGAAAGGTAAAAAAAGGTACTATTTTAGTTTCTGATACAATTTACGCTCATAAATAAAGTTTCTCTTACTCCACTACAAAACGGTTTTTACTTAAAAACGATCCTCGTATCACGTATAACTATATATATATATATATATATATATATATATATATATATATATATATATATATATATGACATTTTTTGGAAAGTTGGGTAAATAAACGTAAAAATTAATGCAACGTTTCGGGAACGCTCTTTGTTCCCTTTGTCAAGAATTTATTTTGACAAAGGGAACAAAGAACGTCAAGAATTTATTTTGACAATTACAGAAATTGAAACAAGGTATCTGTTTTTAACAAATACAGAATATGAGACAAGGTAACTAATTTAAATTCGATCTAGATGAGCGTGTTTGATTTCGGGTATCTGGTCTGGTATATGATGTAGAATAGTTGCAGCAGAAGTGCTTGAAATTTCTGGAGGATTTGGAGTTGGTTGAAATCTGGAATCAACTTGTTTAATGATACTCTTCCAAATTTCGTTCCCGAAACGTTGAATTAATTTTTACACTTATATACACAAGTTTCCAAAAGAAAATGTCTTATTTAAACGTTAATACTTGTGGAAATATAAATAGAAAGATAATATTCCTCCACGGAGGTTAAGACCTACAGCATAAAAAAATGTGAAAAACTTACTAATTTAACCTTTTTAAAGCGTTGCTGAAACAATAAAATAATACTGAAGGGATTGAAATTGAAACCAAGACCACATATTAATGGTTCTTGTAAGATTTTATTCAAAACAAGCCTTGCCAATGAAAGTGGTAAAGGTGAATATATCAACCGTACCCTTTATGACACCTTCCAAACTTTACATACCATCAAAATTCATCCCTTCATAATCGATACGGTGGATCGACTCATTGAAAATAGTGTAGAATTGTCCTTAATGATGAAAACTAACCCACAAAAACAACAATTTGAACGTCTGTCTCAAACATCACAGGCAAATAATGTAAAAGTATTAAGGACAGTACACAATGCCAGTGACACAGAATTTAATAATAATATTTTGAATGTTTTAGGTAAAGGATTTAATTTTGCCATTACTCCTAAACGAATTCCCGTAGAAAACATCATTACCAACATGGAGTACGCCTTAAAGGGTACAGAATATGCAGTCGCTGACGAAATTGTGCTCAATGTAGCACACATTCTTAAGAACTGCAAACTTCCCAAACAGAACATCACCAAACAAGACCTCCAAATGTTAAACCAGATCAAAAACAACGACCAAATATTAATAATACCCGCTGACAAAGGAAACGGTACTGTCATTTTTAACTCCAATGACTATCACTACAAGATATCTGAACTGTTAACTTCTTCAGAATATAATAAAAACAGTATAATCATACCACCTACATAGAAAAAACAACAAAAGCTATCATTAATTCTACAGAATTAGACAGAGAAACAAAACAGAAACTAATTCCAAGAGAGAAGAGTTCAAGAATCCTCAAGATATACGGACTGCTAAATAAAACTGGCCATTACACCCTATTGTCAGTGTATTCAATTCCCCGACTCATGACCTTGCTCGATATCTACCAAAAATTATTCAACCGATTTGTGAAAATGCTGCATCCTACGTCAAAAACTCTTATAATGTCTGACACAAACTCAAAAATGTACTCTTGGTACCAAATGACACTTTAGTTACTTTCGACATAACGTAACTTTGCACCAAAATACCTATAGAAGACATGATGAGAATTCTAAAAGACAAACACTCAATAAACCAACATATACTCAACCACTGTATGCACTTAACCTATTTTACATACAACGGACAATTCTATAAGCATATTCAAGCAGGACCTATGTGGTCGCCACACTCTTCAGCTTTTGCGAATATATAGTATATTTTGAAACTACTGCTTTCAATTCTGCAGACTTAAAATCTAAATGTTGGTTTCGTTATGTTTACGACACAGTTGTGGTTTGGCCCCACGGAAAAGGAAACTTGAACAGTTTTCTAGGACATATTAACCAGATTCACGACAACATCAAATTTGTTATGGAAGTTAAAGAAAATAATTCACTCCCTTTTTTGGACACCCTGATAACAAGACTTCCTAAGCTAAATTTTCACACAGAGTTTATTGAAAAACAGCTAATACGAATAGATAACTGAACTCTCTTTTGCATCACCATCCTTGTCAATTACGTAACTTCATGAAATCCTTGATATACCGTTTTCACCACTTATCTGACGAAAATTCTAAAACAGAAGACTATTAATAAAATATTACTTCAAAATAGATACAAAGATCAAGAAATATCGAAAATTATCAACGGTCGAGGGAAATCAAGAGGCGAAACAGGAGTCGCCCAAGTAGTAGAGCGAAAAGGAAGACTCAAACCAAACTTAACCTCTGCAAAGAAAATCGATAGCATCTACAATAATCATATACCGGCAAAAATTAAAGTCAATGGGTAATAAATATTGAACCTTGTAGGAAAAGCCATACAACGAAAATGGAGTTAAACAAGTTGGCGAGCATTAAAAAAATGTCAAGGCGATAGATAGTGTCCGCCAATAAGAAAAAGACTCGGTATCACAAAAGAAGAGGGTCTACATTAATGAGAGTGGCAGTATGTTGGGGGCATGGTGAGAAAGAGCATTAACCGCACGTCAAAATATTTTTAGCGGTTAGGTAAGGTATGTAATAATATTAAACATTACCTGACAGACCTAGAAAAAAATAAATCAGCTACCACTCAAAAAGAGATGAGAGGACCAAGAACAGACAATCGCAACGATTAAAACTACAAGACATCGAGATTCAGTAATTAGGGTGTCTATTACAACGAGTAGGAGAAAAATTAGAACAAGAACGCAGCCCAAATAAACATGTGACAAAAAAATTCAACGAAAATGGACTGCGATTGAAAATCTACACAGACACATTGAGGTACATGAAACAAGATTTCAGGATACCTACTTTACAGGAAGCGAGTTTGAGAAGGTCGAACAATGGCGTGACGAATATGCATCAACCTCGGAAGTAAAATAAACATGGCTGCACAAGTAAATAAGTTATGTAACGCTACCTACACTTAATGGTGGCTAAGAAAACTGGATGACCTTCCAAGATATGTTTAAAAAGGTAATACACGCCAACAAGTCTGTAACAGAGAAGATACAATACCTAAAAAGCCATGTCACAGTATAAGCAGCTAAGCTGATCGTCAAGATAGTGGCACGGAAATGGGATTAAGAATTTAATAAACTCTTTACACGGAACATAATTTCAACGCCAAATGTCATTTGTTTCGACGCTGCCAATACCTTACATCTGCTACTCCACTTGCACTACTAAAATCCAGTAAAACCAACAAAGTCAAGAGCGCATAGATCGACCAAAGAAGTTATGGGTGTACGCAGCTTGACAGATAAAGAAGTCCTCGTAGCCACAGCGATGGTTAAAATTAAATGTCTTTGGAAAGATCCAAACATTGCGGGTATTGGTCGAGTCTGGATCGCAGGCATCATTTATAACAAAAGCTTACGTGTAATTATTAAAATTGCTCAGGTAGAAGATACAAGCGAAAATCAGCGATCTTAGAGGAGCAGCACCTACCAATGCAACTTCAAACATAAGCATTCATTTAAGACCACGACATGCAATCACCTTTTCGTTGACTACAGAGGTCCTGAAAAAATCACAGAAAATGTCCCCATAAAGCCCTTTGGGTTTAACACCTACCAATGGATAAACCAAGTTCTAGCGGATCCCGCGCTCAACTCACCGGGATTAATAGACGTGCTACTCGGAGCAGAGGATTATGAAATATTAGTATTGCATGGCGTGAAAAAGACGGGCGAGCTTTCAGCTCAAAATATAAAATTGGTATGCATTGCGCCAGGGCAGCTCTACAATCCTAGAAAACAAGAGGTGACACTAATTAGCAGAAGAAATAGCGCAGTTGGAAAAATTTTGACAACTCGAGGTAATACCTAGACCACTAAAATTGTCCTCACAAGATGAACAAATCACCGTATAAATCCTGATGGAACGTATACATTAAATATTCCATTCAAAGAAGACCCATCTACCCTATATAGCTCCAGACCAGTAGCGGTTGCGATATTACTAGAACTGGAGAGGAAATTCTTGAAGTACGCCAAGAAGGAGTACAAAAAATCCATCGAAGGATAACATGCAACTAAGTAACAACTCGAGAAACGAATATACATTCCCCATCAGACGGTAATAAAGGAGTTCAGTTTAACAATAAGACAGAGAGTGGCCTTTGACGCATCTTCAAAACATACAAACGGGAGAGCCTTAATAACAACATGTACATGGGTCTAAGGGTACAACAGGATCTCCGAGAGCTACTTGTGAAATGGCGGAAACGTCGTTACGTGCTCACGGCTGATGTGGAGGAGATATTTCGCCAGATGAAGCTAAATGCAGAAGACCAGCGGCATCATACCATGCTGTGAATACCCAAAGGAAGCAATCAAACAATACCACTTGACAAATGTAACGTATGGAACAGCATGCGCTCCGTACTTAGTAATAAGAACGTTGCAGTAACTGGCCCGAGATGAGGAAAGAACATACTCAAAGGCATTAGAGGTGATACTAAACGGCTACTACGTGGACGACTTGCTACCAGGTGCTAAAGCTATAGAAGAAGCAACACTATTACAAGAAGAATTAAAGAATTCGCTAATAACATGGGTATTTAGATTAAGAAAATGGGCTGGAAACCGTCAAGAATTATGGAAGGGCGTAAGCAAGAAAATCATTAGGTGTTAGACGGCAACAAAAAACGTCTTGTGTCTTCTTCTTCCTCTTTAAGCCATATTTTGCCTCTATACAGCATACAAGCTCTATCTTAGCTTAATCACCTCTGTCAAAAAGGGGTTATAATCAAATTAAGTATACCGGCCTCTTATTAGAAAAGTTTTACAGATAAGGGTCTGCCATGCCATGCTATCACATAAGACGGCTCTACATACAGGTTCTGTCTTGGCTGAAATACATCTTGTCGAAAACAGGATTTTAGATTTATAAAATGTACGCCCAGGAACGATATCAGAGTGTTGCTACACAAAACAAAAAAGTGTAGACTACGCATAAATCAACAGCGAGAACTTTACTCGAGGCTGATATTTTGCGAGTAACCTTTTTTCGAGTTATGGTTGACTGATCCCTGTGATATGTGATCTTTAAGTAATTACAGTAATGGGTACAGCTACATACTAGCTGTCATAGATGTGTTTAGCAGGAAGGGCTTGGATATAGTTGTGAAGCCCTATAACTGTCTTATAAGTTAGCGTTAGGCCCCCTTATTAGAATAGTCGTAGCTTCAATCGGCATCAAACTTTATTTATGTTGTGTTACAAGTTAGCATTAGAACCCCTTATTAGAATACAAATTTAAATTTACAGGCAAGGGGCTAGGACAAAGGGCGAAGCCCCCGTTGCTTGATTTGATCGAGGTTGATCGGTTGGTTGAGGCCCAGATGCATACGTCTTACATTAAAAGCGAGTGTTAGACCCCTTATTTAAAATTTCCCACCATAACCATCACTGGGACCTGTAGGTAGTCTTAAAATATACCGCTAGGTGCGACAGCTATATTACAGAAACCATTCGTTAGTCTATATACAAGTAGATGGCGCTATTAACAAATTCAAAATTTGTGCTCGTAGGGCACGACAAGGGACGAAGGTCCGAGAGCAAGTTGCGAAACCCTATACGTGTCTTAGAAGTTAGCATTAGGGTCCCTTATTAGAATACAAATTAAAATCTACAGCGAAGGGTGTGAAGCCCCGGGAGCAAGCTACGAAGCCATACACCTGTCTTACAAGTTAGCATTAGGCCCGCTTATTAGGATACAAGTTCAAATTTCCTGCCAGGGGACCAGGGGGCTAACCCCGAGAGCAAGTTGCGAGGCCTTATATCTGTCTTATAAGTTAGTACTAGACCCCCTTATTAGAATACAAGTTCAAATTTCTTGCAATAAACAATCAGAATGTAGACTTAAACACAAATTCAAATTTCCCACCAAGTGACCAGCGGGCTAAGACCCGGAAGCAAGTTGCGACGCCCTATGTCTGCCTTATAAGTTAGCATTAGGTTCCCTTATTAGAATACAAGTTCAAATTTCTCGCAATAAGTAATCAGAATGTAAACACTTCAATACAAATTCAAATTTACCACCAAGGGTGCGAAGCCCCTAAAGCAAGTTACAAAGCCCTATACTTGTCTTATAAGTCAGCGCCAGCCCCCATATTAACAAGTTCAAATTTTCCCCTCATAGATGGCGCCACAAACAAATTCAAATTTTTGGTCAAGGGGCGAAGTCCTGAGAGTAAGTTGCTAACCCCTACATCTGTCTTATAAGTTAGCATTATGCCCCTTATTACAATACAAATTCATATTTTCAGCCATAACCTGCACAGACTTAAATACAAATTCAAATTTTCCGCCAATGGGGCCTCGACAAGTGGACAGAGCCCCGTGAGCAAGTTGCACAGCCCTACACCTGTCTTACAAGTTAGAATTAGGTCCCTTATTATAATACAAATTCAAATTTCCCGCCAATGGTACCACTACAATATACGAAGGCCTACGAACAAGTTCCGACCACAAGGGGCGAATGTCCGAGAACAAGTTGCAATGCTCTACACCTGTCTTAAATCTCCGTTATGTTCGGGGAGGGTTGGAGTGGGGGTCACCGAAACAGCCTTCGCCGAAAGCCTCGCGTTGCAAAATTTTGGCTATATGAAGAAGTTTATCGCTTTTCTTAAAAACAACGGTGAATGCTTTCCGATGCAACTGTCTTCGTTTTCAGAACTCCTATCCAAAAACCTCTTGCTAAACACATCTATAACCGCTAGTATGTAGTTGTACCCATTACTGTGATTACATACAGATCACATATCACAGTGATCAGTCCACTATAACTCGAAAAAATGTTACTCACAAAATACCAGCCTCGAGTAAAGTTCTCGCTGTAGACTTACGCGTGGTGTACACTTTCTTGTTTTCTGTAGCAACACCCTAATATCCCTCCTGGGCGTACATTTTATAAATCTAAAATCCTTTTTTCGACAAGATGTATTTCAGCCGAGACAGAACCTGTATGTAGAGCCGTCTTATGTGATAGCATAGCATGGCAGACCCTTAGCGGTAAAAATTCGTGTATTAAAACGATAGTGTTCTAATAAGAGGCCGGTATACTTAATTTGATTATAAGCCCTTTTTGACAGAGGTAATTCAGCTAAGATAGAGCTTGTATGCTGTATAGAGGCAAAATATAACTTAAAGAAAAAAAAGAAGACACAAGACATTTTTTCGGCGTATACACCGCTATATTGAGATGCTGCCTTGTGTATTAGAAAACAGGCTACTGATCCGGAATTGGGTCATCTCAAGAAAGATGTACGCGGCACAGCTTCAGGGGTGAAGCAGAAGAATTGAAAGCCTATGTAGTATTTCAAGGTAGTGTGGAGAAATTAGCTAATTTTAAGAATAATCCCATATCTGTGTAATAATAACAATAATAATAGTGGCAAATAAAGATTGTATATTACCCGCTGCATGTATTCTTTAAAGCATAATTACAATCGAATGAGTATTATTATGAAGCAGTATCAGAGGTATTAGCTGTT
This sequence comes from Vesta saturnalis, assembly GCA_036346205.1. Taxonomy (NCBI): domain Eukaryota; kingdom Metazoa; phylum Arthropoda; class Insecta; order Coleoptera; family Lampyridae; genus Vesta; species Vesta saturnalis. Next base: position 31,870 of record JARFJB010000259.1, on the reverse strand, counting down.
TTACTTGTTAATAAGCTATTACAATATAATCGCTCAAGATGAAGTTGATGCTGGTAGTGATGTTCTCTGTGAAGATCCAGGTAAGCTAAATTACTCTGCCCTTAATTTTGAACATAAGGGGAAGTGCACCCATCCCAAAAGTCTTGCCTGCCGAAAATGTCTTCACACTAATATTTAACATGGGAGATTATGGATTACCTAGATTGAGGATGTTGTTGATAATTTACTGTTAGACACAGCACCTTTTTGCGACCCCGATCTATATAAATAAATAGTAGCTACTTTTAACAGGTATTATAAGCTTTTTGGCTACGAACATATTTTACTGTTTTTTAAAGAAAGTATGACATCCTATACCAGCCTTACAAGACTAGGCCCCCTTATTAAAATACAACCCCTCATGTATAGATAAATGTTTCGTATAGGTAAAAGGTCACAATCTGTAGATGGGAATTAAAAGCAATGTAATAACAATTTTAATAACAATTATGCAATCTCCTTTGATAAAAAACAAAACGGGCCCTAATAAATATTAATAATTAAACAGATTAAATAAAACCTTTTTATTCTCAGGTGCAAAAAATACGATCCCCAAGTGGGCATATGTATAAAAAGTGAAAATGGCGGATGGTGCCTCGGTACTACTGTGGCATATTGTGATTATCGGTGATTTTTGTAAAACATATGTACTAGGAGTAGAATAAAAAAAGTTTCTTGACAAATAAATAATCAGCGATAACAGGTTAGGACGGTCAGTTTGATTGTGAATACGTTTATAAAGAACAATTACACTATTTTGCAACCTTCTGTCGTCAAGTGTCGAACAAGTAGCTTATTATGTGGATATCCTCTCTCAGGGTAGCTACGGTTAATTTAAAGGCTATAAATATTTTTTGAACAGATTTCATTACATTTATTTGGTTGTGACAATCAGGGTACCACCCTTAAGAACAATATTCCAGTTTTGAATGTTCTATACAAAAATGAAATATTTAAAAAAGATTTTTAATGACGCCATATAAATTCTAAAATTCGAAAGGCAGACCTGGTTATGACATAAAATCGACGTTTTCAGAGAAATAAAATTTATCGTCGAAGATAACACCTAAGTCTCTGACTAATGTACAACGTGTGAGATTTGTCTCACCAATGTTGTTGTCATGTTGTATGAAATTATTTCACATTTTTGGAAGTTTAAACATAAATAATTGCTTGCATACCATTCAATCAAAGACTTCAGACTTTGCTGTAATACAAGACAATCATCAACATTTGAAGTTTGTAAGAAAAATTGTATATCATCCGCAAACAATAATTTACCACAGGCTAATTTATCCGGTTAATCATTAATAAATATTAAAATAATAACCGTCCAAGGTTGGATCCTTGCGGAACTCCTGAAGTAACATTGATAGAAACGCACTTAAATTCTTGTAACATATTTCACGCGATTATTCAGATATGATTTAAACAGCAGTAAATATTATTGCTAAATCTAATTGCTATGAAGTTTGGTAATAATAATACTGTAAGAGATACGATCGAAGGCCTTCGAAAAGTCGGTGTAAATAGTTTCTACTTGTCCTCGCCAGCCGTAACATTTGGATATTAATTGAGAAAAGCAAGCCAAATTTGTAGTTGTTGATGTGTCCTACAAAACCATGTTATTCTAAAGAAATGTATCTTTTTATTTTTTTGATAGATAAGTTTCGTAAACTTTGCCAAAATTGTTTAATATACAGATTGGTCTATAATCAGAAACTTCGCTTGCATTACCACTTTTAAAAACAGGACAAATATTTGCTGTCTTACATAAGAAAATGTGCATGTGGATGCATTTTAATTTGTGAAATAAGCACTTTTATCTAATTACACTAGGTATGTAATTAACGCGTTTTAGTTAGGTAGATAGATTAGCCTTTGACTAGTCTTAACAAGGGGATTACGAACTAGGCTAAACATTAAATTTGAAATTACTACACCCACTAGTAATTGAAATAGTTGTTTTGATAGTTAAGGGTTATTATTACTTGTAGGATGTTTTGGGATTAATACATGTAGAGTCAACGCCAATTAGCGGTATTCGGAATTAATGGTTTAATGTATTTAAGAATTATGCTATAGATATGCATAACTACGTCATTGTATATTTTCTAAAGATAAAATAATTAACGATTGATTCATGAACAATTAATATCTAAATTTTCTAGTATAGGAATTCTGGTAATTAGTTTAAATGGTTTCTAAAATTTGATCTTTGATAAAAGCAGTTAAGGGCAGAATGAGTGCAGTTTTTCTGTAAAGTTAACTTACAAATAAGGGATAATATTGCACATAAGAATAGTAAAGATGAAATTGTGGATTAATAAATAACATTTTTCAATCAGTAACGAACGTGTGAAAAAATGTTACCAGAAAATATAAAAAAGATTATAAAACTTCTGGTTTTGGTGATTTTAATAACATTAAAAATACGTATTTTTAATGACACAAATTCTCGTTGTTTCCTTGTTTAGCAAATGGCGTAGCTTCTAGGTATGCATTATGATGTTTGGGATATAATAAAGTGAAATTGCTTTCTTAATCACAAAATAAGAAAGCCCTATGATGTGCTAAATGCAAAGAATTTAATTTACGATAGTTATTATGTTTGTTATTCCCGACAGAGTATAATTGAAAACATTAGAGCAACAATGGTACAAGCTACATTCTTTCCAACAATGAGTTATATCCATTTTTCATAAGGGTAGGAACTTACCTGCAAAATAGAAAGTAATTAGTAATCACTTACGATTCAAAGATGGAGCCACACACACAAACGTTCTTGTTGCTTTGAAACTAAAATGAACTATTTCAAGTGTAAAAACCGTACAAGAAATCTTATTTGCAAAATGTCCGCGTTAAGCAGTACGACATCTCGACGAAATTTCTATTATTATGACGATTCTAAAAGCGAAGCTGGCTGAGATACTACCCGGGGCAATGATTATGCCCAAAGTGATACTAAAAGTGAAAATTCTTCAGGTACTGCGATGAACAGGTGAGTAACTAAATATGTGGCTTAAAAATATGTTGTTTGTTGTGTGTTAATATCGATATTAATATAGATTTGTGGCTCATTTCTTTTATGTCCTAGAAAAGCTTATAAATAAATTGATTTGAAAAATTTAAAATTTAAGTATTTGATTTCGTAAAAGAAACATACGAGATGAGATATCTCTGAGTTTATATTATCACAGGTATACACGATACTGGTTATAATATAATATATTGTTAATACAGTTTTATTTTATAAGGAAATGATGTCACGGAAACAGAGAAAGCTGTGTCTTTAAGATGGCCCCAAGCAAACCTAGAGAGACAGACTAGGGATAAGAAAAGATCAAGCGGAATTTGGGCCACAACTATGCAAGTAATTGACCCGAAAGAGAAATCGAACTTCCATGCAACTGGTATCAAAAGCTTTCTTTTTTCTAAATAACAACTGTGATCATGATTAGACTAAGCTTGGCCTACCGTGCTAAATCACGCAGGAACACTTAGGAGGATGGATAGGGGGATGTTGTCTAGAGATGCCTATGAACGGCTGTCTTGAATCTTCCATATCATAAGTGAAAGGAAAACAGGAACTAGGAACATCATTCTTAGAGCATAGAAGCCTTGTAGAAGAATGTGGATTACGCCCGTTTCGTACGACAAGTTGAGACTTGTACTACATACTGATCGCGTGAGTTAGAGAATGAGTATTTCTAGCAAAGCTGGTCCGAGATGATATCAAATGCTGTAATTCAGCAGCGCAATAGCCCTTGTAATGCCGATAATACAAAGAAAGAACTGAAACGATTCTTCAATGCTCAAGGGACTGTGTGTCAAAAGTTAAGGACGGTTATTTGCAAGCCTAACCGCTCGCTCTTTTTTGAATACGATCAACGTTATCGAGAGCCGATTAGGGAGCACGAACCATGAGGTGAGAATTATACTCTAGCTGAGATCGATTTGAGTATTCTACAGCAGAAAAAGTTGTCAGAAGGTAAAGTAGTGCTTAGATCTGTACAAAAGAACCTATTTTACGAGCAGCTGCTTTAGCAGCGGACAAAGATGGTTAACCTATGATAGGCTTGAAGATGAAGGTTATTACCAACTTAGTAATAGGATCTGATAACTTAAGATCTGACCTACTCACGCTTACAAAAATGATCGATGTTTTTTTGGGGGACACAAGGCAATATCGTGTTTTATTACCATTAAATTTAATTAGATTATTACTTCCCTATTCAAGCATACGTTGAATGTATTTGTTGATTGAAATTGCCATTTCATCTTCACAGACATGATTTGAGATAGAAGGTGGATTATCATTATGAGTAACCAGGAATGAACTAGAATGAAGCAAAGCAATGGTTAGTCGTTGAAGAAATAAGGTCTTTTATGTACAGCAGAAAAAGTGCTATAACTGATCTCTCTTGCACGTCTGGATTAATGTCAACTTCTTTTGAAAAGAAACCATCAACTAAGACACATATTCGTCTTTTGTCATAGAAACTAGAAACCCAAGTGATGAGCGCATCATGTAGCGTATTAAGTAAACACTTATGCCAAACTTGGTAAAATGCTTTTGAGACATCGAAAGCACTATAACTATTTCACCAGATTGTTCCAAACTTGGGTTGAATGATTTTGCCTAAATCCATTCAATCAAGAGGGAAATTCCATAGAAGACAAAGAGATCGAATAGGACTTAAATAAGACTGGTACTAGTTCGAGAGCCATTTATTTAAGACAATAGCGGAGATACCCTCCGCGTCCGTCGCCTTATTAAGATCAAGCCTACTAATGATCGATTCTAGGAACTTGTACCGCAAATGAATTGGTTTCATAGTGTATGAGGAAGAGGTGACTAAGCGCACACCTTTGTCAAAATCATTAAGATACGAGTTTGATGCAGATAAATCTACAAAAAGGTTGGCTTTGTCTACAGAATCACAAGCTATGGTCTGCCAAAGAATGTCATGGAGGGAAATGCAGATGTACCAAGGCCTTTACTGATGGTTTTAGCTATGGAACCAAATTTACGGTTGCCCAAAGGAGATGCAGCTAGTTCATTACGATTTTGTTATTCAAGCAACTGTTTAGCTTTAGTGATAACACTTTTGCAGGTCTTTCTAGCACCAACGTATTCTGTATGACTCGATAGTTTTATTAGATTTCCATTTAGTATAAAATTTATTTTTTAAATATATTTCATCGGCACAAGCCTTATTGAACCGGGGTTAGAAACGAGAACCACATATACGATTTTGATTTTTGGATATGTATAACTCCATGCCCACGAGTATGACTTCAGATACTGAAAGAACAGTGTCCGAAGATGAGGACGATCTAAAACAATATTTATGCAATGGAAGACTTGCAAAGAAACGCTGCAAATTACTCTATGTAGTTCACTTAAAACACCACAAGGTTCTATCAGTATTGCTAACAACAGAGGAATTAGGAACAGTATAAATTATTTCTATTAGACAATGGTCAGAACAAGTGGAGAGCGAACTATAAAAAGTTTTGATAATAAAGATTTTCTGAAAAAATTTCCCGCTCCACTGGTGGATCCTGTATTTAAGGGCAAATCGTAATGATTATAATAAACTTGTTGCATATAGCTATAACCGCGCCGGTCAAAATAAAAATCGGACCATTATATGTTTATGACAACAACTAGTAAGAGAATGTATTTTTTACGCCATAGAACACAGATGGTTAGTAGTAGGGCACACACATCTGCCATCTAATCCAGAGTTTGCAATTATACAAAAATACAAACAACGCTATTTAAGGTAGGTATATACACTTGATAATTGGTATCAAGCTGTTTTGAAATCCAATAGGAATATTCTGACTTTGATCACGAATATTAAGAACAAAAATGAGGCTGACGATAAAGAAAAAGTTAATTTCAGAAAATCTATACCTTTAAATTTATGCAAGATAATCCAAACGTTATGCATTGTAAACATTTGTGGAATGAAGAATATAAATTCGTTAATATTGTGCGAAAGGCGTAAGAACTTTAACGTTTAAAAATGAAATATGATGCTTTCATTCCATTAAACCCAAAAAACTGTCAATTATTTTAACGCTTCTAAGATATATACCACCTACTTATCATAATTGCTATAGGGAGGTTCGTTTTGTTGAAAATATGGGCATCCGTTAGGCTGTAGATGACCAGACAGAACATTTGGACAACTTTAGCGACCTGGAAGTTGAAAATTGAAGTAGTTTTAACAGAGTTTTAAGCATTTAAATGTTTTTTTTCTTTGTATTTGCAGTTTACTACTATCTCTTATTTATGTATAACTTGAAGCACTGACCTAAGGTACCTCTTCTGTATTTACTAATATTGAAACAAATTTGTAAGTAAGAAAGGTGCAAGCCACATTTTTGTGAAAATGTGTATTTTTTGCATCAAAAATAAGTTTTATTTAAAATTCTTTTAATCGTTTCAAGAACAATAATGTACATTTTTAAGTAGTACCATGTACTATTCTTGCTCTAAGGTATTCAATTGTACCCACTTGTATTGAGTACTGTAAAATCTGCCTTTTATAAAAATTTTAGCCTTGTGCCGTAGTGTATCGACAACAGGCTTTGTTATAATTACATACAGGGTGGCGAAATAGTTATTAATTTTATTTAATGGAACACCCTATATATTATTGCATATTCTGATTCCTCCTAAAATTTTCTCCATGGTAGGGTAATTAGTTCTAAATTAAATTGGGATGTTGTCTGCTTAAGTCGCAAATGTTTAAATTTGAAGAAAAACATGGTTCCATAACGTGCGCTATAACTTTCAAAGCATGTTAATTATTTTAACAAAAACTGACACAACAAAAGACAAAGGGGTGCTTATGTGCCTCCTTCGACATTGTTCATTTCCTTTAGTTTTGGCGGAATCATTTCTTTAATACATTTGAAAAAAAACATGCTACGGTATGTTGCAGTTAAAATTGATGATCGACCTTGTATGATGGACCGCAATTCCATCATGAAGAAACCACATTTCCTGTGGAAATTCAATTGCTCTTTGAGCAGAGTCCAGGCAGATGGTTCTGAAAAAACTTCAAGTATACTTCTCATGTTACTCTTTGCTTAAAAAAGTGTGGACCAATTATGTTATCACCAATAACTCGTCCCCAAACATTTAAGGAGCACCGGTTTTCGGTACTATATTTGCAAAAATGTGGATTTTCTGTTGCATCATAATGAAAGTTATCCCTGTTAACTTTGCCGTTTCGGTGAAAAGTAGGCTCATCGCCAAGCAACAGCAAACAAGCAAAATTTCTTTGTGCCCGAGTTTTGTTTTGAGCACACAGACAAAACTCTAGCCTTCTTTGGTAGTCATCAGCAAGTAATTGCATATGGTAGGGATGCATTTTATTGGCTTTCAGGATGCGTTGAACGGTTCTTCGATCAACGTCGATCTGCTGCGATAGTTGCCTTTAACTAATATACGAGTTTTCATTCACTGCTAAGAGAATTTTTATTTCGTTTTATTCGGTTCTTGATCGTTTTGGTCTATTAAGTTGGTTGTATTTCACACCTCCAATCCTCTCAAAACGTTCCATAAGCTTTCCAATTTCCCTTTTCTCAGGTTGGCTTCTCTCGGGATATCGTTCCTGATACAATCTTTTAGCCACAGTGCATTTTTGTCACTAGCACCCAACACGAAAATCATGCCAATCATCTCGGATTGTGAAAAGTTCATATTTAAATTTATTACAACCTTATTACCAGATATAGCTAAATCAATAAATAATAAATTTGACGTTTAAAATTAGTCAATAGCTTTCATGGAAAACTAGAAAATTAAACTATCAACAGACGTAGCATTTTTTCTTGCAACTGTATAAAAGAAATGAGCCTTCCGCCAAAACTAAAGGAAATGAGTAAATGATACCTCAACAACAGTTGAAGAGGATTAAAATCTCAACAATGTAGGATACCTAATACAGGATGCCAGATTTAAAAATTCCAAGAAAAATTAATCTCAATATTCCGAAGTTGCACCACTTTGTCTTCTGTTGTGTCAGTTTTTGTTAAAATAATTAACGTGCTTTGAAAGTTATAGCGCGCGTTATGGAACCATGTTTTTATTCAAATTTACACATTTTGTGACTTAATCAGGCAACGTCCCAATTTAATTTAAAACTAATTACCATACCATGGAGAAAATCTTAAGAGGAATCCAAATATGCAATAATATATAGGGTGTGCCGTTAAATAAAATTAATAAATATTTTGGCCCGTCTTTATGCAACACCCTATATGATAAAAAATATTCTTATAATATAGACAGCATGTTCACATATAACTTTTACATAAACAGTTTCTTTATTTTGTAAAATATGGAAGATATAGTACTTTCTCACACTATTGCGCCACCCTGTATGTGTACAAAATTTAAGACATCTTGAAAACGTCACTTTTGTGATTCATTTCATTTCACATTTAAAGCTAGCTTCAATTAATTGTAAAATGATTTTGCGTTCATAAATCATTGGATTATTATTAAACCTTAACCCCTATTATATAAAGTTATTTATTTCATTACTACACTAAAATGATTAAAGTTTACTGCAATAGCTGGATAATATAGGTTCCAATGCTAGTATCGATACTGTAATGTTGCTTGAAAATATTAAGCTACAATAAGCTCTTGTGATAATCTTTATAACCAATTAAAAGAAGAAAATATAGTTTATATATAAAGTCCGTTTGCTACTTACATAAAAGTTGTCTCGAAAGCGAAGATACGGAAGAATCTACTCACCTGGAACAATAAAAACAAACAAAATGAATATCAAGCTATAAAAATTTGACTTTCATTTATATTTTAGTAATGTCTATTGGGAAATTTCATAATTTGATTTTGAAATGTATTTTTCATGTATAACCATAAAAATAATATGTGGTCGTAAACGCATATAATGATAATGGAGGATTTTGAGACTTCATATCCATTACGCCTAATATGAATAATTTTCCTAAATATCTAAGTAAACCGAAACTAATCAATATCGTGTAAATTATAGATTCGTTTCAAAAGCATATTTCAGATCATTTCCTCGTTTTCCGCATTTCGAATTTTGTAAATAAAAAAATAAATTGGAAGCACTTTAAAGCGTTTGTGCGTGAAATCAATGTTTGACGTCCTAATTTTAACTCTTTCTGACCTTCGTAAACTGCTGCACGTTTTGTAACTTCCGTACCTTACAAAATTGGCGGATGTCAGTTTGTGTCAGGCCTTTTGTGTAGATTAAAAATTTAATAAATATTGTGGCGCAGAAGAATCGGTTGTAATTCTATGAAATATCCTTTAAACGTTTTACGTGTTACTTCTTTTCTTGTATTCTATACCGTTTTGAAATGTAATTACTTACAATAAGACACATTAATAATTGCACTTATTTATTAGTATAAAGAGTGTATAACTTATTAGTATTTGATACGTAGATTTTATCAACATTGGAACATAAAAATATCTGCTGTGGAACACTACACGACCTTATAACCTACAAAATGGAAATTAAAAGAAATGAAATAATTTTAATTTCAATTTTTTTTAGATAACTATGAATACGTTCATAACGAAAACAGGTAACATTGTTACAACAGAAACAATGATCTATGTCCGAATGACGTTTAAAACTTCATGTTATATAGAGATTCATAGACATAAATACACGTAAAAACGTCTGGTGTGGAACACCACACCACCTTCCAATCTACAAAATGGAAATTAAAAGAAATGAAATAATTTTAATATTTTTTTAGGATAATTATGCAATTATATATATATATATATATATATATATATATATATATATATATATATATATATATATATATATATATATATATATATATATATATACATGACGTTTAAAACGTCATGTCTGACAGAGGTTAATATACATCTAGACGCAAAAAATTAAAAGAAATGAAATAATCTTAATTATAATTTTTTTCAGGGCAACTATGCAACCTCTTTTTTTATACGTTCATAACGAAATCAGGCAACGTTGTAAAAAAATAATCTGTCAGGATGGCGTTTAAAACTTCATGTCTGATGTCTTAATACATATAGTCCTGCCAAGAAAACAAAGTACCTGAAGGTGGCGCTTTGATGTCGCCCTTGTCTGAAAGGTACATTCGAGTTAAAAAGTATCAAGGCGGTAAATTTAAATGTGACGTGCTGGTGATATTTGCATTAACTACGATTTAATTGACTATATTAGTTAATTTTCTCACATCTGGGTTAATTACATGAAATACAAAACTCAAGTCTCCTCAAAAAACAATTTTTCTTAAGCTCACGCTTAGATTGAAATAATTGTAGCGTGAATTTAAGAAAAAATACTTTTTGGGGAGACTTGAGTTTCTTGTATTTCAGGAACTAGGATTATATTAATAAAATACTTATCTTTTTTGTTTTTTTTAATGGTGTCTTTTAAATTAAACAATATAAACGTTTCGATAACACTTACAGTGATCTTCGTCAGTAGTAATATCTGTTAAAAATTGTTAAAGATGTTGTAAACAATTTTGTCAAAGTTGAAAAATAATAATTCCCTATCTTTTAAGGTTTTCAGAAAGCCGACGCACACTGATAGATACCTTTATAAATTATCCAACCACCATACGCGTCAAAAAATTAGTGTAATTAAATCTTTAGTAGATCGAGTAAAGCGAATTTGTGACCTTGAATTTTTGAAGGTTGAATATAAATATTTAACAAAATCCTTACAAGATAATGGTTATTCACTTACAGGTATTAATAATGTTATTACACCTTCTAGGCGTAACCTTAAAGAAAAACCAGTTCTTAATGTTGGTACTGCTTTTCTTCCTTTTATAGCTAGTGTTACAGATAGAATTGAAAAAATCCTAATTAAATATGACATTAGGACTATTTTTAAACCCACAATAGAAATTAAAGAACATTTAAGATCACCTAAAGATGTGTCAAACCCTTTATCATCTTCTGGAGTGTATAAGTTATCTTGTTCATGTGGAAAAGTATACATCGCAACCACAAAACATAACTTTGATACAAGACGTAAAGAACATATGAGATTTTGTAGATTAGGTCAACCAGAGAAGTCTGCTGTGGCTGACCATGCCCTGAATAATCTAAATTATGACATTCAATTTGACCATATGGAAATATTGTCAAGACAAACTCATTATTATGTTCGTTTACAACGTGAAGCTATTGAAATATATAAATACACTAATAATTTTAATAGGCAAGAAGAAAATCTCCGTTTAAATAGGTTTTGGCATCTTATAATTAAAAAAAAAAGCATAATGATACGCCTTAATTTTAATTTTAACTTTTGGTATAGTCTGTAAAAATAAAGATTTTCTATTTCGGCTTAGAGCTGAGACAATGGAAATGTAATCCTATTTCAGAAGTTACCAAACGTTTTCAACGAACTCAGGTCGGTACTGAATTCAATATTCCGGTATCTCAAATACTTTTCCAGATATTAAATTTCGAAATTATCAAATTTTATCTTTTTTATAAGGCCAGATTTATTTTATACTTTCGTTACGGCGGTATTCGAAGTTCGTTTTTGAAAAATATTATTATTATTATTTTGGGGTCTAAATACGCAAATAGCCACCTATTATAATAGATTAAATAATGAGGAATTGATTACCACTTTCATCACTTTCTACTAATTATCCCATTAGGTATAAGTGCATTCCTATATAATATTTGAATGTACGTTATGTTCTGCATGTACAATTAATGTCACTATTAGTAAACAATAAAAACTGGTTTATGCATATTAATTCCTTTTTAATTACCAATTAATGATTTCGTTGTTGCACATTTCAAAATAAATGAATTATATTAAGTAAGCAGGTCATTTACGTTTTCACTTAAGTCGCGTACGTTTCTATTGAAACCCAAACGTTAGAAAGAAACGGCTGTATATTCCCAATGTCTCAGAGTAGTAAAGCGGTAAGCCAAAATCTTTATTTTTACAGACTATATGTCTAGGTTTTTTGCTGTATTTTTTCTAGACCTTGAAGCACATGTTTTACCAATTATATGTTAAATTACCACAGCAGTATAATTTAATATAAGTAGTTCAAATTAAGATTAAAGTTAAAAATTACAAAAAACGTTTTGCATTATGCTTTTCATTGTTAATAACACTTGAACTTATTGATAAAGATATCTCTTTGTTGTTTATATTTGTGAATGCTTCTATCATTTTGAAATTGAAGTTTTTCACAACTTTACACTTACATCATAACTTGATTAAGTTTTGTTAAATGTGTTTTTTGCCGGACATTTTTCATTGTTAGATTTCGCCGTAGAGAGTGTTCTGATTTGTCATTTTTAAGGCAGTTTAACAATATTTAAATTTTAACGACCCAGTTATTCTTTACTAAAATTTAATTTTATAGTTGGTTTTATACGTTTCTCAAACTGTTATATATTTATAGCAGGCTGATGTTTATGTTTTAATTTTTCAACTTTGACAACATTGTTTACATCTTTAACAATTTTTAACAGATATTACTACTGACGTAGACAACTGCAAGTGTTATCGAAACGTTTAGATTGTATAATTTAAAAGACACCATTAAAAAAAAAAAAAAGATAAGTATTTTATTATGTGTGATAATGGTGAAAGTTTACATTTTCAGGCTTTTATTAAGTTCAAAATATTAAATAATTCGAACAGTAAGGTCAGTTGAATATTTAGTATTCGAATTATTAATAACGGAAATAATTATAAACCACTTAGCTCATTTAATTTTATGAAAAATATTGAGATTTACAAATAACCGTCGAAATTAAATTGTTTAAAAGTTATTAATTAGAGATAGAAAGCTAACAATAATTAAAAACAGGCAAATAACTATACAACTGCTTAGCTCATAATTAATTTTATGAAAAACGTACAGAGATTTACAAATAAACATCGAAATTAAGTTATTAATAAAATAAACTTAGAAATTGTATGCAAATGTAACAAAAATTAATAACCGGCAAATAATTAGCAAACCGCTTAGCTCATAATTCAAAACATTCAAGAGAATTTACAAATAAACATCGAAACTAAGTTATTTAAAAGTTATTAATAAAATATACTTTTAATTTTAATTTTATGAAAGCTAACAAAAGTTAATAACAGGCAAGTTCATTAATTTTATGAAAAGGATTAAATTGAACATCCTTCCTCTTCATCTTCGTCATCACTACTTGTTTCCTCGTCATCGGAAGAACCTGTGTTTACGTTGAAAGACAAACTTTCCACTGATTCATCCAGCAATGTATCACGTTCCCACATTTCTTGTGCTACATTGTCAACGTGAGCACAATTCTTTTGCCAGTCCGATACGCTGATATCGGCAAAAGCGTTTCGAACTAAATTTTCAATTTCACTACCACGTTGACCAACATTGTTCATCGCACCCTTGTGTTTTGCTAAACTCCAAATTAATTCTATCGGATTAAGCTCACAATGGTACGGTGGGAAGCGAAGTCCAGTTTGGCCGTGCTGCTTTAATAACTCGTCAACATAGAAAGCTTTGTTGTAATTAAATTTCTTCACTAATTCTACCAATTCTGCTTTTCGCATTTCGCATGTTGTGGAAACCCCATTATTTTCCAGCCACTCACGAATAGTTGCCTTCCGGGCAGAGTGCGTTGGTGGTTTATTAATTTGAACGCTGTGTTAAGCAGCGTTGTCGATGACGACAATACCATTCAGTGGTAGATTTGGAATTGGTTGTTTTTGTAACCAAGCCATGAAGTTCGTATGGTTCATGTCGTGATGCTAGCCTGCTGACTTGCTATTTGACTTAAAGATCAACAATCCATTATTTAGAAATTCATACGATCCAACAGCATGAACTATAATGTGCCTTTGACCTGCTCGATTAGTTTGATAAACTCCTGCTTCTTCTGATTGCCAGCATTTGCTGACTCCATAAGATGGCTGAATGAAAGTTTCATCTAAATAAGTAACTGGTTTCTTGTTATCCCCTGAAGAATTATTCCGCCGTAATTTTGCAGATAGCGAGAGCGCCATGCAACAATGTCATTTCTTTCCATTAAGAAGTTTTTCTTTATATAACATTAATTTTTACTGCGAGAGCTTAAATTAATTGTTTAACGGCAGGGTCAAAAAGAGCGCAATGTTTGCTATATTGACTAAAAATTTATCTCAACTGTTGTGTTATGACCTTTAATAGTCTAAAATAAATTGATTGCACTCAATAGAAAATATTCTTTAAATTTATATTTATTTTTTCTCAATTGTTGTGTCAAATGTTGAAATTCGTCTACAAATTTTTGCATAAAATGGTTATCGGTGTGACCACATGGTGTAGCACAGATAGTGAGCATAACATAAGCAGAGAACGTAGCGTGCATAGCTAGCGCTCGGTTTAGCCGAGCCTAAAACAAGGGGGCCACTGAGAGTGAAGCGAAGGGAAGTTGAGCGAAACTAACTTGAGATAAACTAAACTAAGTGAAATAAAGTTACCCCGGCAATTAATCGAGAGATATGCAGTTGATTTGTAAAAGTATAAGGAAGACGTATGTAACATTCTTCTCGTTTGTTCATATCCACACCCTTTGTATTCATTTTAGTTCGTCAAACTATGACATACGACTGAACTTACTCCAGCAAAGAATTCGCTCGAATCAAAACAGAGTTAAAGCGAGCGAAGATAAATATTGTTTTTAAGCTTCGCTAGATTAATATTGCCTCGCTTAAGCGGCTTTTACATTTACGAGTACTCGGATTTACTAGGATCCGAAGTCCTTCTCTCGAGAATTCAGTTTCTGTCATATTTGAATATAAAAAACAGATACTCGAATACGAGTAGAAACACATAAATGTAAATGATGCTTTAGCGTTATTTGCCGTGATCGCATACGTTTATAATAAATTTAATTTTTACAAAACTTAGCACCCAGCGGCTGGTCCCTCACATTTAATCTTCAATTATAATTTAATTTTCTCCGCTTTGATTAATTTGAACATTAAAGTAAGTTATTTTGTCTAAAACATACCAGAATAGCAAATTTTCTCTTCCATCTTATTAATCAAAATGTTTAACGTGGGAACTTTGTTATCGATGGTGTAGGTTTCATGTATTGTTCTCTACAATATTCCAAAATCGCAACCATCTAACACGATTTTTTTAGAACGGCCACTTCTTCTTTTATTCGATGGCGAATTCAGAATGCTCTCGTCGCTTGACAACTTCATTTCTAATAATAATTATCGTTATTTACAGATTTAGTTGGGCAATTAAAAAAATTACCAGATTTTTTTATAAAAGTAGTCGATTTCCCTGTTACGGCAGCAGCTAATTCTGTTGCCTTTTACAAAGGAAATGACCACACACCTGCGGCTTTCTGCCTATCGAAGAACTCGATAACGTTTGTAATAATATTTCTGGCCTCGGAATGAACCGATTTTCTCGAAATCGTAGCCATGTGTTTAGTAGGATATTGACAATGACAATGACAATTTAGTGATTTTGTACACGATTGTACATCTAAGAATTCCAACGTGTGATTGGGCAAATTGAATTCGCACCACTTTGGTGAGAGCTATACATGTTAACATATGAATAATGCAGTAAAACCATTTTCATTCATATTTAATTAATTTTTTGACTTAACTCGTGTTATATTAAAAACTTTATAAAGAAAAGTTATGTAGAATTAAATTTTCTTTAAAAAATACATCTACACTTTTCTTACAAACTTAATCGTTATTCAGATCATGAAAAAATTTAAACTAACACTTAAATTCTACCATAGGAATTTTTTGTCGCTAAATTCATACTTAATCTAGGTATTTTTATATCATTGAAATATGCAGCTGTTTTAGTAATATATGATAGAAACCAAAAAACTACCCTTATTAAGCCAAATGAAAACAAGCTAAAATACGAAAATTTAAGTACGAAAGGTGTATTCGTTCTGGAATTATCGTGAATTCTAACATACATCCACACAGACTCACACACACACACACACACACACACGCACACTCACACGCACACGCACAGCACACGCAGCACGCACACGCACACGCACACGCACACGCACACGCACACGACACGCACACGCACACGCACACGCACACGCACCACGCACACGCACACGCCACGCACACGTACACGCACACCACGCACACGCACACGCACACGTACACGCACACGACACGCACTCGCACTCGCACAGGCACACGTCACACACTCACATACACTCACACACCCACGCGTCCACGCTCACACACCTCACCACCCACACTGCACACACACTCACACACACACACTCACACACTCACACACTCACACACTCACACACTCACACACTCACACTCACCCACCACACACTCACACACTCACACACACACACCTCCACACTCACACACTCAGACACCACACACACTCACACACACACACACTCCACACACACTCACACACCTCACACACTCACACACCACACACACACACACACCACACACTCACACACTCACACTCACACTCACACTCACCTCACACACTCACACACTCACACCCACACCTCCACCCACACTCACAACACTCCACACCACACACTCACACTCACACTCACACACCACACACACACACCACACTCACACACACACTCACACACTCACACACTCACACCTCACACCTCACACACTCACACACTCCACACCTCCACACACACCCACACTCACACACACCACACACACTCCACACACACCACACACTCACACACCTCACACACTCACACACTCACACACATCACACACCTCCACACCCACTCACACACTCACACATCACCCACACTCACACACTCACCCACACCTCACACACCTACACACTCACACCACACACTCACCTCACACACCACACTCACACACTCCACACACTCACACACACTCACACACTCACACACTCACACTCACACACCTCACACACTCCACACACTCACACACCTCACACACCTCACACCCACACCTCACACCACACACTCACACACTCACACACCTCACACTCACACACTCACACTCACACTCACACACCTCACACACTCACACCCACACACTACCACTCACACACTCCACACTACACCTCACACACTCACACACTCACACACTCACACACTCACACACACACACTCACACACTCACACCACCACACCCACACTCACCCACACCTCACACACTCCACACTCACCACACCTCACACACTCACACCTCACACACCTCACACACCACCACACACTCACACACTCCCACACCTCACACACTCCACACACTCACACACACTCACACACTCACACACTCACACACTCACCTCCACACACTCACACCTCACACACACTCACAACCACTCACTACACTCACACACGCACTCCCACTACACACTCACACTCACACTACCACGCACACCCACGTACCCACACGCATACGCACACGCACACGTACACGCAGACGCATACGCACACGCACACGCACACGCACACGTTCACGCACACGCGCACACTCAGGATCACGGTCACGCTCACGCGCACGCTCATGCGCACGCGCACACACACACGCACCCCACGCACACGCACGCACCACACGTACTCCACGCCCATGCACCCCCAAACCGCGCGCGCACGTGTGCACAACTCATATTCTACACTAATGTTTGATGTTCCTGGAGAACTGGATAGATGCCCATCTTCGTCACCATCACTACTGGTGTTCGACAATGTATCTTCCTAAATGTGTGATGTAACCTACACTATTATCACTAGAATATCACCGTCGGAATCGTACAAATTTAATGTATCAGTATCATATAGCAATTCGGCTTCAGTAAGATATTTCGACATCTTGAACGTAATAGTAATTTATGTAATAAGGATCATAAAGACGATCATTATGGTACAAGTCGTGAATGTTATCGGGTGAGGCGTAACCGAGTCCGATAACACGACGTGTGCCATAATGATTGTTTATGATCCGTATTACATCCAAAATTTTATCTGATGGTATTTATATTAATACATTTTCGAAAAATTATAAAACCGCATTTTTGACATGTCACAATGACAACTATTTTTAAAGCGGTAAGTATACGTGTAGTTTAAAATATTAGTAGGTTAGTGAGCTGTGCTTTGCCATTTCCTTGACGTCAGGTTGTAACAGCAATAGTTATTTATCTCCTGTGGAACACATTTGTCACGTAGAATTGAATATAATTTAAATAATAATGAGTGATTCTGAAACTGGTAATTTACCTTCTGATTTGGAAGAAATGACGCGAAATATCGGGGACTCCCTTTTGCCGGAAAAATCACGGAGTGTGTATGAAATAGCGTTTAATCGGTACCAAGAATGGTGTTCTACTAAGAAAATCAAGAATATCTCTCATGAAAAAATATTGTTGGCTTACTTTGAATGCTTATCTAAGGAAAGAAAACCATCTTCTCTCTGGTCGTATTATTCGATGATAAGAAGTATTTTATTAACAAAAAATAATGTTGATATTAGTAAGTACCTACAGCTGGTTGCATTACTAAAACGTAAATCAAAAGTTTACAGTGCTAAAAAATCCAAAATTTTTACTAAACAAGATGTCACAAAGTTTTTAACGGAAGCATCAGATGATACATATTTATTTAAAAAAGTAGCTATGATACTTGGACTAAGTGGAACATGTAGAAGAGAGGAACTGACAAATATGCTTGTTGAAAACGTGATAGATGAGGGATCCGTTTTTAGAATTACTTAACCAAATACAAAAACAAAGGTAATGCGAGAATTTTTTGTAACATCGGGGAATATCCCAGGATTGAATATGGTGGAATTTTGTCAGACAATATGTGAAAATACGACCTTGCAACACAAACCATCGACGTTTTTTTGTTACTTATAAAAATAAGAAATGCACGAAACAACCCGTTGGAATTCACACCTTTGGTAAAATGCCACTTTTTTGAATTTACCTCACCCTGAAGAATATACCGGACATTGTTTTTGGCGATCGTTTGATTCATTTTTGGCCGATTCTGGAGCTGATCTATGTACCGTGGAACGCCATGGCGGATGGAAAAGCAATACTGTTGCTGAAGGTTACATTTAAAATTCGAAAGAGGAAAAGAAAAAAATATCAGAAGCAATTTTTGGTGCCAACAACCAAACAGGATTATAAGTTTACCAAAAAGCATCAACTACTGATGTAAAAACTCTAGAATCCATTGGAATTAATATTGCAAATTGTAGTAATTGCTCTTTTACCATTATAATAAAAAGTTTTGTAGGTAGTTATGCATTTTGAATAAACTTTTTTGATCTCACCATCACATGTTTTTCATATAGAATTTCATTATGGTACTTAGTCCCATAATGAATTCATTATGGGACTAAGTACCATAATGAGCTTCCTTATGTCATCAAAATTGAGTGACATAACGTTGTCATTATGACATGCCATCAGATAAAGAGTATTTATACTTTCTAATTTTTCAAAACTTTTAGGAGGTGGATAGTTATTGAATATATCATTATTGGAAACTATTTCACTTCTTAGAATGTTAATTAGCGGTTAATATGAATGTTTAGAGATTTGTCTAGAGCATGTAGATTAGCAAATATGTGTGCGGTCATATTGACCGCAACCGTACTTAAAGGTAATTATGATAAGCAAAGCAAAATTCCTAATAAATTCTATTATTAGTCACTTTTAGGAAAAGTAATACAACTCTGTTAAAATTGGAACGATAGAAATGATAGTTTGGAGCGAATTAAAATTGAGATCGGTTTTTTCGACCATATCCGTATTTCTAGCGTTAAAGAATCAAATCTTGACGTAGCTTGCGATGAAACTGTAATTCTTAAGAAAATTTTCTTAGCCATTAGAAGTATAGATTGAATGATTAAACTTTGCTCCCAGACTTTTTGTTCTAAAATTAACTGTTAAACCGCTAACGACCAGAGTGGTTAAGTTGAGATACACGGTATATCTGTATACATGTCTTCCGGGATCCGGTTATCGAAAGTATTCACAGGAATGGAGAATACGCAAAGCTTAAACTTTTACATATGTTTGGGCATTCGCAACTATTTCGAGCAACTTCAAGAATCGCGTGGATTGTACTTAGTTTTAGTATAATACTCATTGTTTAACTTATCAATCAACAACAGTGTATAATGATATAAATTGGAGTAAGGTAGATAAGTGATCAATGAAGCAACAATATGAATTCTTTTATTAATGTTAGTGACACCCATTGTTTTTTTTAATCACTTTTTTAATATGGTTATATACAAAAAACTTTATATCGCTCCAACTTCTTAAAGAAGGTATCGGATATTTTTCAATGCACTCTGTGCATAAACTTTTTCCTGGAGTAATACCTTTCCTTACCGAAGCTTTAAAACTGTAAAACAGCAGCAGATTCCTGTCGCTCCTACATCGCCTTACTGATGTTTTATACTTCAAAATTTGTGCCTTACTCAAATTTTTAGATTTGGCTATAGAAATGTCTGTTACATCTTCGGCTATGTCATCCAATTCTTTTTCATCTTCCTTCCCTCTGCTTCGTTTTCCATTTCAAGAAGCTCTTTAAATAAAAGCAAAATCTGATTTAAAGATTTTCCTTTGAACCGATTCACTTCTCCTTTTTCAACAGCTAATAATATTCTCAACACCTATATGGATAATTCGTGGGGGCGATAAAACTGTCGAGGAACTAGAATGTCATTTTCTGATAAATTAAACATCTGGGACACTGTTGCAATATATTTCCGCAACTTCCTGCTTTTTATTAACTCAGGTTCAGATAATTTTATCTCCTTACAAAAGTTTCTGAGGTAGTCATGACCTCTTATATATTCTAATGAAGGAGTTTCTTGGGGAAATAAATATGTTTTCTGAAGAAATATACTCCCTGTACAAAATACGGGAGTGTATTGAATCGTTCACCTCATCTGTCAATAATATATTAACTGTACTACCAAGTTTTCTTTTATTTTCACAATCGCTAGTCTATTAAAAAGTTGTTTTTCGAGATCAGTAAGAGTTTTTTGAAATTCAGATGCAGTGTGCTGAGACCAATTTGGTCTAGATGAATAATTTGTTACTGCCATTCGGGATATTTCAACCGGTATTCTTTTATTAAACAGGACTATATTACATAAAACAATTCGAGCTAAATTTCTCCATAATTGATAACTTTCAGGTTATTCCAGAGCTTCTTTGCACATATACAAATGACTGTTAAGATATTTGTTAAGCTTCAAGAGATTTTCTGTAATTGGCAACAATTCCACTGTATTGATTCTTCTATCAAACAAGGTTCTGAGAGTATTGGAAGAAATTGTCGATGTCCATTCCATATCCATAAGGCTCTGGGAATTATTTAACATGTTGATTGCGTTAGTATCTTCTCGACAAAGACACTGAGCTTTTAAAATTGCAATGAACTTTCTAAGATGGTAACCAATTTTGAGAGCTAATGAAGGTGTATTATACTTAGGGCTCGCTTTTCTTATGCGTTCAACTTTACACAATTTTTTTACTGTTGATACTATAATGTCAAAACCTGCTGGATGTAGCCACTCACTTAACCATAATTTTGGTTGATCCACTTTACGTAATTCTTTTACCAAACGTGTCAGCTTTCGCATGCACTGTCGAATCGGCTCTGCTTATGTGGTGTGGTACTTCTCAAATTTACAGATTAACGAGATACCATCTGTTTTAAAAGCGGAAAGAATGTATTGATTAAAATCTGGAGATGGATGTAATTCAGAACGGGTATGGGCGAGTAAAGTATGACACTCCAGCTATGGTCTACGCCGTAAACCAGAGCTGGACTTAACCATACAAGATTGTACAAGATGAAGCCATAGATGTCTTTTTAACATACACGCTAAGCAATCTGGGCATAGCCCATAATCATTATAGGTGTTTTCTTCACTTCCGCAGTGGGTAAACGTGTCAAAATCAGTTCCCTGCTTCTCTGTTTCGAAACTTCGCAATTATGGTAGTGGTTACCTACTTTTGCTAAGTGAATAAATTCCTGTCTTTTTCGGTTTTGCCATTAATTTTTGAACATCAGATTCATCACTGTGTTTTTTCTCGAGATGTTTTGACGATTCCTTCAACATTTTACTGCAGTACAGACAGCAATATTCTTTATTTCTTTTCCTCTTGCCTTCTGAAGTTTTTAAAGAACTGCGAATATAAATTTCTCTTCTTTCTTCAGTTTTATTTCCCGATCACATTCTTCTGCTGCTGTTTTTTTCTTTCCTCTGTACCTACCGCCTTATGCGAGTTTGTTTTTTCTGGTATTGTTCTGTGATTATCTTCTGTGTCACCCAATTTCATTTTTTCCTTTTGATTTGTTATATTATTTTCGACTCTGTCATCTTCTGTTTCAATATCAGATGGAAAATATTCGCTTCCAGATGACTCGCATAAAACAGATTCGCCGTTTATGCTTTTTGAGTTTACAGATTAGGATGGATCTGGCTGTACCTCTTCATCATAATTCATCGTGTCACCTAAATGCTTAATCTCGAATTAAAACGCATAATTTATACTTTTTCATTTTCACATTCTTAAATTTTGAAACAGGGAGAAACAGTGGTTTTAGACAAATGGAAGCTACATATGTCATGAACAACACTGCACATGATTACTCTTGAAAAAAAAAATAACAAAATAACCGAGTGATTTACAATTAATTATGTGAACTGTTGAATCAATTTTATTGACAAATAGGTAGGTAAATGACAATATATTCAAATTTCTTTACTGTTCAAGGTAGATCAAAATTACACGTTCCTAGAGATTGAGAAATTCGTCTCAAAGATTACAATAACGAAATTCGCATTATTAACAGGCTGAGAGTTTGGTGTTAATGCTTTCTCGTTTTATTAAGGCGTGTTATTAATAATTAAAGATAGGTGTGGTTCAATGATTATAAGCTAATAAGGATCGCTCTGTTATCCGGCGCGTAACGGTATCATATCAATGTGAATGTTTTGTTATTTAAAATTGGCAAATTCATACACGAAATATTTAATGGAATTTTCTAATTTGTTAAGTCTGCATAGACTGATTATATATTGATTAGTAACTAGCGTAAAGACTTTTAAGGTAAGCCTCATGCAAATTACAATCGCCATCATTATTAGTTTATATTTCTTAGGTATAGTAAGCACTTATATTTGTCTTCTAGAGTTGCTGGAAATTGAACGTTTGGACTGTTTTGAACCTCCATATCACGATTATCACTCTTAAAAGTTCCTATAAACTAATAGGTGTAAAAAGCAACCCACTTACGGCACATAACTTAACCTGTACTACTACTAGCGGGAAAACTGTTGAAATATTTGTTTATCATAAATGCAGAGCCGCTTGAACGAAGAGATTTATTGTCGTCTGCTGTTAATACTGCTACACAAAAAATATATACATTTAATTTCATAGATAGGTGGTAACATCATTATTTTCAGTTGAACAGTATTTGAGATTGCAGAACCAGTACTTTATTTACACGTATATGTACTTACGGCTCAAGTTGGAGTTGCCTTTATCAGTACCACCTTTCTCAATTAGTAAAGACATTATTTTTCTTGCTCTGGAAGAATTCATAATGGACTATTGTATTTGTAGTTATTACAATGCAATAGCTTGAGAACGTTTTCAAATTGAAGTAAAAAGTGCGAACGTTATAATTGGGACTAACTCAGTAATATATGTATAAATGAACACCAATTCCACTTTATTGTAAACTTGTAACGATTGTTTCGACACTACTATGGCTTCATCGGACGTATGCTTTAAACTAATATCTAAGTTGACAAGTTGGTTTAAATAGTAAATATTACAATTGCAAAAATCTTGTTGTTACGAATTTATAAAAGAACTTAAAATTTAAAGCGTAAAAAGTGTTATTAAAAATGAAAGTGTCCTTTAAAGTAATATTCAAGTTGACAGTTATTGGCTTAAATACTAAATATTACAATAGGAAAAAATTACTCTTAAGGATTTATAAAAGACATAAAAGCTATTTAAAATTTAAAGCCTTAAAAGAAGTTATAAAAGTGAAAGTAAACAAAGCGAGAAAAAATAAAGGACTGACAAGACAGTCTGTACGCTATAAGTTTAATAACGGGGAAGAACCTGCTCATTTAGTAATAACCTAGAATTTTTGTGTTTAGAAATTTCAATGCATTCTAGTAAACTTAAGTTACGAGTTTTAGATTCTTGGTGTAAAATTTTAAAATTATTGACAAATAAG
>JARFJB010000259.1:0-2500 GCA_036346205.1 Vesta saturnalis | reverse complement strand
AGATACAATCAGAGCATTCAATCACAAGCAATGCAATCTGGCTGTGTTTCTGGACATTAAGCAATCATTCGACAGGGTCTGGCACGCCGGTCTCCTGCACAAGATCCGTAACCTCAACATTCCCGTCCCTCTTCACCAAACTCCTACTCTCGTACCTGACTAATCGGTCAGTTCGGGTCAAAGTAGGGAAAACCTTCTCAGATCCTTTCCAACCTACACCAGGCGTACCGCAAGGTTCTGCCCTAGGCCCAATCCTTATACACAGGTTACCTCTCAGGTACTCTAGCGACCTCACAACACAACACGCAAACGTACCAACCATCACACACAGAATCCAAACACTACAGAAAAACTTTGCACATAAAATTATTTTCGGCGACACTATCCCTACCAAAGGGATCCTTACCGCTCCCTACAACTACCGTTTTCCCCAATTCCCACGAAGAAAACCTAAATTAAAAGTCAAGTACCCCTCCCCCCCGTGATCCTAACACAACTCCTTAACGACCTCCCCGAGGAGGTAGAAGAATCCCTAGATAACATTCCATATGCATCCGCATCCTCCCGTCTATTCGATGACGACCTAACATGAAACCGGACAACCAATCGAATTAACCACTCTAAACACGCTACACCCTACTAAACAACATACACACTTAAACCAATTAACACATTATCAAATATTCAAACAAATCAAAATCTTTTTTTTTTCTTTTTTTTTACACCCAAAATAACCACATCTCATGATTGTAAACTATACAATAACACAAAACATCTTAATACTAACAAGCATGGATTGGCCAGGGCTGAAGAGGAGAAGGACTCCTGAACAGTCTACGACTAAGGTATAAATAAGCTATAAATAAGTGATTACTAACCATAAACGTGAGCATACTAACAAAAAAAGTGACGATGTACATTCAAGCTTTTCAAACAAAAATGAAAGGAATGGACTGGGAGTTTTCCCATAACAACCCTAATGTGATGGCTGAATACATGGTAAAGTCAATCTCTCATAGTTATTACGCTTCTTTCGTTGAAAGATTAAAAATTGCAACAAACATATAGGAAATATACCTGAAGTAAAATTCATAAAATTTAAGCTAGATGCATTGCAAATCATTACACAAGTAACTAAGGATCCTCAAGTTTTTGACGTACTAACATCCTTACAAAGAAAGCACAGGCTAGGAAGGTAGTTAAGTTTAATAGTATTAGTATGCTACAGTCCAACGATAAACAAAAATCAATGTGGGAAATAATAAATAGAAGCACAGGGAAAAAAACCATAATCTCAAAAATGACATCTTAGCAGATGAATTTCCTTAATTCTTTGAAACTGTACGTAATAATGTAGTGCAGGATTGTTTACAACGTGATCATAGTTCTTTCGATACATTCATTTCAAGCATCCCTTTAAACAGCAATACTTTTTTATATACCCAACAAATGAGGTCGAAATTGCAAACATTATAAAAAATTTAAATCATTCTAAATCCTGTGACATACATGGACTAAGTGTTACTTTATTAAAACTAATTGACAAAAATATATTTCAACCGATTTCTAAATTAATTAACATCTGCCTAATAAAGGGCGTCTTCCCAGACGTATTAAAAATATCGAAGGTCACGCCTATTTATACAAAGGAGATTCTAATTCTCCTCACAGATATAGACCGATATCCATAATACCAGTTATAGGAAAAGTGGTTGAAATCGTACTTAGAAGAAGACTAGTAGACTTTTTTGAAAAGAACGATTTACTATTCCCAACTCAACGTGGCTATAGTCAAGGTGAATCGACGATAACAACTTTGCATAAATTATATGATACGGTTCTCGACGCCTTCGAAAACCACAATTCGGGTTGTGCTAGATTTTACGATCTCACTAGGGCACTTGATACTTCCACCACAATATCCTAATTCAAAGACTTGAGAGATACAGCTCATATAGTCCTATTTAAAAAATGCGGTCAAATTGTTAATCATGCAGACAGCACTTCTCAAAAACATGTAACAACCTATGGTGTACTACAAGGCTCAGTATTGGGTTCACTTTTTTTTATTATTTACTGTAATCACCTTACAATCCAAATAGATAGGCAAATAACACACATTTGCTACGCGGACGATGTGGCTCTTATAAATACTGGCACTGCACCCACAGAAATGAAACCTGTTCTAGATAGCGCCAAAGACGTTGGAAACGATTGGTTCAGTTACAACCTCCTAATGCTAAACAAAAATACATTGCTTTTATTCTATCAAAGAACTGTCTTACAATCCATAAATAACGAACCCTCAAATTATTGCTTGCTTGTTTTTGAAAGTCACCATTTGTAATTGTTCTTTATAATGTTTCCTGATATTGTTATATATACTTAGATGATCGTGTACATTTCATGTTACACATGAATAAAATATCTAGCTATCTATCTAGGTGCCGGCCACTTCAAATAACTGGCAAGGTAAGACAAAAGAACTCGGAATTCGGAA